>CP045904.1:2761644-2779751 GCA_013387185.1 Caligus rogercresseyi | reverse complement strand
TTTGAAAAGATCCAAAGTGCGATGGACAAATACTATACAAATACTGTAATATTTATTCAATCCAATCGAATTCGATCGAATGAAATAGATTGTATATATACCTATATATATATAGATTAATATCTATATACTATATATATATATAGGTATATAATTATAGGTAATAATACTGAAAATAGTAATAATAATATAGGAATACAACAGAACAGATGATAATAAAACTTGGGCTTGTTTTTTAGCTCCTAGATAGTCGCCATTCACAGGCTTTTAATCCGGTATCAACGGTGAAGAAAAACAACCGTTGTTAGCTTCGTTTGGAGATGGGGGTGGGTGAGAACATTGTTTGCTATGCAGACGACGTCAGCGTCTGACAGCGGGCAGAGATGTTGATGTGGGGGGAGACCAATCTGAACCTCCTCGCCGCCAATTTGTGGAGTTTGCAGCGAGAAAATGGGCTCTCTTTAAACCACACAAAACCCAGCTACTCCTGGCGGGTGGTAGGGACAGTAAAGAGAGAAGGAAGAGGGTTGAGGTAAAGGTCGGCCCCTCCACAGTCTCCCCCTCCAGTGAATTGGAGTTGCTAGGGGCAAAGTTTGACTCCACCCTTTCATCAACTTAAATGTTGACATCATGGCGAGGGCAGCCAGGGTCAGGGCCAACATGGTTGTAAGGTTGGCGAAGCACATCCCAAGGGGTCCTTACCTCCACCAACTTGCAAGGGCATTGTTCTTGGGAAGCTCGGCTATGCTGTCTCAGCGGTCACACCCGTACGGTTTGGAGGCAGTAACCCCACAGGACCGCTTGCAGCTGCCCAGGTAGCTCTGAATGATGTTGCCAGGACTCTCACTGGCAGTCTCAGGAGAGAGCACATACCCGTCCGGGACCTCCTGAAGTCGGCAGGGCTTCATCCATCAACAACATGGCCGTGCGGTCGGCAGCCATGGAGGCGTGGAAGGCATTTTGGAGTAGGGACGGCGAAGAAGGAGGGAGAAACCACTTGGCCTCATGCTCTTCGAGAAAAAAAATCGAAAGGAGACCAGATCCGACGCGGCCGGAATCGTCCCCAACACCCCTCCTCTGGCAGGCAGATACCCTGGTATGTGCTGCAAGAACTGCCTGGAATAAAAGTCCACAGTTGCGACAGGCCAGGACGTGGAGAGCTGCCAGGGATGCAGCAATAGCTCTCGCCGAGGAGTGGCGCTATAGATTACTCCGATCTCATGGCATGATTTCCCCAAAAATCGATGGTTTGTTATTATATTTTATATTATTTATTATATATATGGTGTTATATATTCTATTACGCTTATTAGTTAGTTGTGTTTTTATTATTGTTTTATTTTAATTAAATTATATTTATTATTTTAGAACCAGCTACTTCGTGCTGAAATATAACGGATTCCACACTCAAATAAATTAAGTGTACACAAATAATCATAAATCTATATACGATGTGTTTCTTTTTTAGGGATAGCTACTTTAGTTCATTGATTTTTACATTGTGCACTCATAATTGATGATGATATAGTGACACGTTTAACAAGATAATACTAAAAAATTAGAATGGGGAGGTTCATATTAAGTTTATTTTGTCCGCCTGAATGAAAATCTTCTTCAGCGTTATATGCTCGATGACATCACTGGATACCAATTTTTACCGCTTCAACAATTTATTATCTCTATGACTTTCACCGTTAAAACATAATTTAAAAGAAATGAGTATGTCAAGATATTGATATGTAATATATCAAATCATTCATTCATACTGTTTATTCTAATATTATGAAATACATACCAAAAATTTAAAATACAATACAAATTTAAGCAAATAGTAATATATTAGAGTACTTTTGTAATTTTAAATAAATAAATTTCACTCATTTCATTTTCAATATGGCATATAAGGCATTTAATTTTGATACTATCTATATACTCTTGTATTTATATAATACTTTAGACTAAGTATAGTGTTGAAATGAGGCACAACATTTGGGAGAGTGATAGCTCAGTAGGTTAAGGCGTGTTCTCAATGTTTAGGGTGCAGGTTCGAATCCCGAAAGGGGAAGGTCGATTATAGTCAACTTCATTTATAACACTATAATGCTATTTATATCTATCAAATCACATAGGCAAAAAAACAGTTGTGGCGACAGCGGTCAACAATCGACGGTCCCATCTCTTACAACAAAGCCTTGTTATACCACTTATGGGATATTTAAATATCCTTTTAGAAGTCAGGTCTTTCCTGAAATAAAAAAAGCTTTACATTAATCACTAACACTTGAATGCACTCAATCAAGAATCTATCGAATCAATTCCGTTGGAAGTCTTATCAACTTCACGTGTCTTATATCTTCTTCATCCCTTTTAGCGTAATTGAAAAATGTCCTCGAGTTATCAGAGTCTGTAAATTAAATATACTATGAGTCTTCAGGTTGAATAGAAGAAGTTTTTTGTGTTCAAGAGCTCACTTCTGAAAATACAAGGAGGAGAGTTGTAGAAGGCTTCATGAAAATATAAAAGATCCTTTTCTATAGGCTAGGAAAATCCACCTTTTTCTGGTAACTTGTTGAACAACAATAATTTAGATTCAGCTGTTTTAAGATGAAGATATCATTAAGGATCACATATATGTTAAGTCAATTGAATTGACAACAGGTAGGTCAATTTTTTATCTGGTTTAAATATAAAAGAAGACAAGAAATTCATACCTACTATAAAATAATCTGTTGATAAACAAAATGCGGTATTGTAAGGTATTGAACACTATTGATTTAACGACTAGTTCAAAGTAAGCGTGCTCAACTCTCAATTTGGAGGGCGCAGGTTCGAATCACGAGAATAGAAGATCGTCAACCTCATTGAAAATACTATCTCAGGTTCAACTTGATAATTGTAATGCGTGTATGCCTATTCATATTCACAAGATGCAAATATATCGAATCATTTACGCAAAATATTAAGAGCAAAATGAACCGAACCAAGAGGAAAAGGTGTCCATCAAATATCCATCCAAAAGTTATGGTGTAGATCAATGCTGTGAATAGACGCCCCTAGAAACACAATCAGAGCTTCCAATTGTATGGAATAAATCACAATTCGCCTATTAGAGATAAGGATCGAAATCTCTCCTAGGAAGGATTACGATCGCGATCTCTACTAGGAAAATCATCGATTCTCCTATATTTCAATATCTAAAACTGTGGAAAATAACTGTAAATGGCTATAGTATACAACCCTTAAGCTTCTTTTCAAGCACACATTTGGGAAAAGGAGGGGGATATCTCTCTTTATTTTATAGACTGTCTTATTAACTAAAGTGGTCAAACTCCATAGTAACGGATATTTACCACATATGATTTTGATATATGTAGTGGCGGGTGTATATGTTTGTGAGTAAAGTACGTTGGGGGAAGAGGAGTATTTTATACATAGACAAGGGCCTTATCTTTCTTCTTCTTCTTTTATATTCTTCAAGGCATTTGCCGTGTATATCAGGGACATACATACAGGGTGTAAATAATAAAAAACTGTTCAGTGTAATGGAGAAAATATGGTCTCAGGTGATGTTAGAACCTGGTTTATAGATGTAATCTCTTCGAGCTTTGTTATACCCTTGACACGCCAACGTTCCCATTTTGGGAACATACTTTTCAAGTGTTCTGTATCATGTAATAATCAATACAAAACAAAATTGAATTAACTTAATTATAATTAATGATGAAAAATCAAAATATATAATTTGTAAATAAACAAAAACTTATTTTAATACTGTTTGAGGGCTTTGAAAAACCCGAGTTATGATGTTTAACTTATTTTAATAATAAGAAAAATAGGGGTTAAACTGTTTTTTTATTATTTCATAACTATTTTGATCAGCAAAAATAATAAAGATATTGAACATATCTTTAAAAATATGTTTATATGTTGTAGTCTAAAATCGACATTTGAAATAATGTTCCCAAAAGGGGAACGTTGGCGCCTATTCGTACTAATTTCAATGCCCTACGTTTTGCGTATAATTATTTGTTTCATTTCATTTCGGCTTACATACGTTAGTATGTATAAGTACCATCTATAAAAGACAAGTTAGTTAGTTAGAAGTTATTACTGCATCACAATAGATATACGTATATATATATACATATGAATATATATAACACACATACAAACTAAAGAAATGAGCACGACCACGCAACGGGGTATATGTGCTACAACAGTAATATGGAGTTACATTTTAATAGTACAAGAATATAGATTACATGACCACATGATCAATTACTTTTCTTAACAATCATTTCAATTTCTTGAAAAAACAATTAATTTTTGACTGTTTTTATTGTCTTTGGGAACACTTCCTGTTAATCCGATAGATCCAGTTATAGGATATTCCGCTTCTTTTCCATTGATTTTTCTGTCGTTCTTGTCATGATTTCCAGTGCCTTGAATTTTTTTATTGTTTCCATCTTCTGTAGTGTTTCTATCATTGTCAATATGCTGATTTTTATTTTCCTTATTATCATCAAGTTCGTTGTCGTCTTTTTCAACAGTTTCTTCTTTTTCTTCAACAGTCGGAGCATCCCGGGGGTCTTGAAAGCGCACTTTCCCTGCTGATGCAATGTGAAGAGTAAAATCCACTAATTGGAGACTTTTTAAACGCTTGTTGGTCTACAGAGAGATAGAGAACTTTTCCAAGTTGAGTTAGGTCTGATTTTGCAACTTCAACTTTCCCTTCAATGCCACGAATAGTGCATTGATGTTTAATGATTTTAGCAAGTATATCATCGATAATGTCACCGGTGATTCCTCGGATAAATCCTGTGAGCATCTTTTTTCCCTTACGGGCATCCCTCATTTCTTCTGCTTCTGCCATGAAGTTGTCAGTAGAGGTGTGGATGTAGATATAATTTTTCGCACATATTTGGCAGAGGCATCATCGTTGATATATATTACAGCTCTTTTGTTTGTGTATCGGCGCCCTTCATAAGTGGGAATCCATTTCCAACAGATGAGGACATACGACTGACATAGTCTGTATCTAGAATTTTAATTGTCTTATTCCACTCAGCTAGTGAAATATGATCACCGTTCTTACGAACAATGATAAGCTCATTGGCTTCTTTTGCTATCTCAGCATAAAGAAACCGTCTCTTAGTTTTGTTAGAATTTTGTTGTTGTAGAGGGCAGCCCAATTCATTCTTTCCGGCTCTTTTTGGAGGGGGAGTTTCATTTGACTTGTCCTCCCTCTTTCTTTTGGACGGTTTTGTTGGTTCGGAGGGATTGGCTTGTCCCATCTTGCCTTTCTTTTTAGATGTAACCGTCTTCCATTTAAGGTCGTCGGCATTTTCATTTTCCAGAGATTCAGTTTGATTCGAATCTTTTTTATTGACGTTATCTTTATAATTCCCCATCTTGGGAAGGTTTTGTGATAACAACTTTTCTTAACGTTCCGCACAAATTATGTAAGGAGTTTCTCTCATAAAGAGAAGAAAATGAAGAAAAGCTTTGGACCAATAATGATCTAAAACCGTTGAAATAGGGCTGATTCGATGGTTGAAGTCCAAAATTGATCCGGAAGAGGAAGGAAGTGCACTTATAACAATTATAACATAGTTAAAAACGTACAAGGAATTCCTAACTCCGCTAAAACAACTTCAACTTGAAGACGCACTGAATGACGTGTTGCTCCTTGCACAGCTAAAAAGTAACTCCCTATAAAAGACAAATGGTATATATATATATATAGTCTATTTAATTAAATTATGAATAAAGGATTTAGGGAGTCTATCAAAATAATGACTTCCTCGGCTGTGCTATAGAGGAGATCGAAAACATTGAAAGTAATGAAATCGATGATTATTTCTTGTATTTTGTATATTTTTTATTTCAATTCATTAGACATAAAAAGAACTCAAATCTGCAGTCCTCTATTAGGAAGAATTCAATCTTTGTACCACGTCTAGAGGCCCATTGGTTGAAACAATGATAAATACGGTTTAGTGAATGATAGAAGTTGTTACGATAGTTGTTTAGACAGCATTGTAATGCTGCCATTAGTTTAAACGTTTCAAATATCGAAAATAGGAATTGGAGCGTGTCGATTGCATGAGGGGTCTGGTCTCTAATCCATACAGATATGTTCAATTTGAAGGGCGTCGTCTAGAAGTCGACTGATATATCAGTTTACAAACTAATCGGCGTCAATAGTACATTTTCCAACTATCGACATGGACAAATCTTACGAAGCGATTGTTGCATATCTTATTACTTAGAGGATTCATTTAAAAAAAATGCATTACATTTCACGATCTTCAAATATATTTTATGATTCAATTATGCATTCATACCATCAAATAAACGAAAATAAGCTCATTTCTTTGTCAAGGCTCCATGTAGTCCAAGAATGTGATGTTTCTTCAATCACAGACAGGGGATGGAACTTAACGTTCATTTTTGTGGCAAAAAAATAAGAGAAGTGGTTATATAACATATAAAGTTATGTTTTATATATATTTTCTTGTTGATACAGGAAAACTATCGGCCGATTTTTGACTGTAGTTTTTTCTGAAAAGAAACTATCGGTAATACGTTCGCCCTTAAAATAACTAATGGCCGACCTCTATCATTGACCGTCACTTATTATCTTTGGTGAACCCATTCACACCAATGAGCATCCCTACCAGAACAATAAGTCGGACTCTTGAGGCTTCCTACGTACTCAACGGGTATCGGTTGCAGGCCAACGTTGGTGGGACTGTATTGTATAGTTTGAAACCCCAGCTGCTGTTCTGAGTCCGGCAAAACTGTCTGGACGAATATGATTTCCCACAGTCGAATGCTACACCAGCATACACAGACAGGACCACACAACCTTGGTGAAGGAGAGCATACCCTTATGCCTAAGGCCATGTGGCTCCCAGTCTCCTTCGATGTAAGCCTATGGAGGTTAAATTTCTTGCGCACATTGAAAATAAGACTGGGATCGTCAAACACAGTCAAAAACAGACCTTACCGGAGGGGAAAGCCACATGCCACCTCTCCTTATGTCTCAATCCTGTAGGTTTTGTTTTTAGACGCACGTTGAAACAAGTATAGAATGATTACATCTGCACACACAGCCAGGACAACACAAATCTTCCTGGATGAGAAAATACCTTCTGGTCCAGGTGATAAATGAAAATACTATGATTTTTTTTATTTTCGTCAAACGTTGCAAAAAAAAACTATTTGCTGTGAGTCACCCAAGCGTGGTCACGCAGAAGGACTTCGTGAACAAGACGTGGACCAAGATGAGCAAGTGCATTATATTCAAGGATTATAATGGCTTACAGCCATTACAAATACAATATTTGAGGTGTGTAAAAGTTAAAAAAAGCTTAGGGTATGGTTTACTTTTTATCAAACTGAGATAGGAAGTGAAAAAAAACAACTGTCGATTGGGGGTATGGCAGTCCATACACACCAAATACTAAGAAAGCAACTCAGTCATGAGATGAGAAAATGATGGACTTCTGTAAAAATAGGTCACTCCGAAAACAAAAGAGTAACTCAGTACTGAGGTCATTCTTCCAGAATTATAAACTCGAGCAATTATGATGCATTATTAATATCAACACAACCTTTAGCATTCGTTTCCTTTCTTTCTAAAAGGGAAATTATTATAAGCACTTAGTTTATTATATGAGAAGTGGGAAACTTGTGCCGTAGAGATATCTCTGTATGTCTATTGTCATAGATCAATCCACAGTTTTTTTATGATTCTATATCATGTAGGTAAAACCATAAGCCATGCCCAAGCTGATGTAGAGAAGAAATGATGCATCCATTTCGGTGTTGTGTTGTTGTTGTCAAATTGAGTCTTCCCAATGCTTTCACAATGTGACACATGTTTTTATTTGCACCCCGGTGCTTACCTCTATGGACTGTCCAATTGATGAGCGTTGATTCAATTATTCGTAATCGATTATACTCTATAGATATGAGAAGGAGAAAAAGAAATGGTCCGATAGATAAAATAAATGTACGGGGGGGCAACGCACCTATAAATAAAAAATAGGGGCTTACACTGAATAATAAAATTTTATGATGATTAGATGGGTATAGATATATCTATGTATATAAATATAGAGAGAGAGAGAGAAAAAGGGAGAGAAACTTTAAAAAAAAGAAAGGTTTTTTTTGTTAGAAGGTTTATAATAATAATAAAAACATAAACATATCTATAGACTCTTCAAAATCTGACAGGATTTGAGGGCAATCTGATACTGCGTGTGTGTTGTGTGTACTCTACGTAATTCCATCCATTATTTTTGTTTGACTTCCTCTATAGGTTGTATACATATACAAGGGGCTTATTCGTTCTTATATGGAAAAATCCTAAAATGGCGCTGAATATTATTTATAAAATCTTATGTACACATTTTGATGAATTTAAAATATATATATTTTTTGGAAGATGTACATCATTTTTACCAATTTTGAAATGATGGAACTCCAGAATCATGCGTTTAAATAAGCATTATAATATTAAATGAACACTTGCACTGTGCTAGCACACGAGATATTACGACAAAAGAATAATACTATTTCATTAGATGAGCTAGATTCGAACCACTCATCGACTCAATGTGTTATTATGATGTTTATATTTGTTTGTAGTAAACAATTCATTTCTTAAATAACAATTTCATATTTATGGTTATCTATTTTAGAGGAATACATTATATTGAACAGCTATGAAATCTCTATGAGCAAGCATTCTAGTCTTTTAGCAGAAAAAAATATGATACTGCACAACCTCTGGATCGAAACTGGAATATATTAATGTTCGAATTTCCACTCTTGAAGTTAATCTATCGACTTCATAAATCTCTTTCCAAATGGTTTGTAAATGGCCTAGGAAGTTTCTTCAACCTTTAATTCCAATTAAGTATTAAATATTGTGAAGATAATAAACTATTAAAATACGTTGTTACAATTTTCACGTTCTTTTAATAATTTAAAAAATACCAATGTGAAGTAACATTACAAATAAACACTCTAATATTTTGCTCTACAACACATCCTATCAAATAGTGTATCATCAAGTCACTATTTTAAGTTCATCAAAAAATTATGAACTTTTTAAATAATCATTCACATACAATTTGGTATCTGTTCTTAATAGTGTTTTATAATCGATAATGTCTGCGTTCAGAGTTTTATAATAAACTTTAATGTTTATTTTATTTTATACATGTATATATGCCCATATATATATATATATATATATATATATATATATATATATGTCCTCTCTGAGCAAATAAAGGAAGGAAAAATAATAGCGTAAAATATCGAATACAATAATATCACATATAAACCATATCCCAATACATTGTAAGGCGAATAAATTAAAATATTTGTATATTTATTACGTTCTACTGCGGCGTCTTGTAGTGGCGCACTAAGTTTTTTACAAGTATTTTCAATTTAAAAAAGTAAATTAAATAAAAATTATTATCTTTATTACATTTCAAATTATTTTGATTATTTATATTTTTGCAGTGTTTTATAGAAATAATATATGGTTGACCAGACAAATGATGGCCTTGTGATTGTTTTAACTAGATCTCTGTTTTAAACCGAGGCACAGTTGCTCATAGGGACTGAAAAAGCGAAAAAAGACATTTTTTTTTCTTTCTCCGATAGGTGTGATATTTACAGTATACTATATATAAAACAAGACAAACATAATTCATGTAGAAATGAGTCTATTTATTATTATAAAGATACCTATTACTGTAACGGGTGCATGTTGCCAGAAATTAAGTACGCCTGAAATTTAAAATGTATTAAAAACATCTTATCCATATGAAATCTATTTTAGACCCAAAACTGACAACAGTAAAATAATTTTACATATTACTTAATTCAGACTGACCTAAAGATATATTATTTTGAAAATATTTATATAATCAAATTTCCACATTTTTGTAAGTGATCAAATTTCTCATGAAAAATTATTTATTTTTTTACAAAAAAGGTATATCTAATAACTTCCACTACATTCCATCAAAGTAAAACTAGGAATGGAAAACAATATAATCTATAAAATATATTCAATCATTTCAGCTGCTCAAAGCTGCTCCAGCATTAAAAAAACAGTTTTTGTGCAGGAATAATCTTGTCTTTTCTGCACGCCTGTACCGATTAACTGCAGGAATATTTTTGAATGTTGCATGTCTCCTTTTCAAAACTGCATGTGCCACGTTACTGTTTTCTCCATCTTCAACAGAAAATTATGTAGAACTATTCATTTAATAACGTAGGCATATATTCCAATTTTTTACAACATAATTGAAGAACAAAGAAATGTCATTTTGCGTGTCTTTTTGGACACAAGATGCTTGAACATGAATCAGATGTTGCTCTTCACTTAGAGCTCTCTTGGAGTATATAGTGAAGAGAGCCAAGAAGCAATGAACAAAGAGATTCGCAAAGCAAGGCTCAACCACACAGCGAAAGTTTCAAGAATGAATTTAATTAAAGACCAATATAATTGGTTGCTTGTGAAGTCTGATCCTCTTGTTTCCTCAAAAGCCTTCAAGAAGTCTAAACCAAAGGATGTACAAAATCTGTCCAAGGAAGTTGAAGGCTTATTGATTATTGCTTAAAATATTTAAGTTCTTTTTTAATGTGTTCTTTTGATATCTTGTTAAGATTGTTTAAAATATTAAAGTTCTTTTTTAATATGTTCTTTCGATATATTGTTTAAGATTGTTTGAAAATAATGAAGTTTTATGTGTACCTTTGATAGATATTAGAAAGATTATTATTGTCAGAGTGTGCCATTAATAAATTAATTATCTATACATGTACAAGTTGATATACACAAAACTATTGTCAGATAATGATAGGCCGGTCAGAGTGACTTTTTATCCCGGAAATCGATTTGCCAGGTAAAAAAACTATTTAGCTACCTCATACACCTTATCTATAATTAGGTAATTACTTTTTCGCTTTTTGGGTCCCTGTGAGCCACTTTGATCCGGTCAGAGTGACCTGAGGTCTTTTTTACCCCGGAAATCGATTTACCAGGCCAAAAAACCCTATTTTGACACCTTATAACAACCTTATCTGTAAATTAATTAGTTTTTTCGCTTTTTTGGTCCCTGTGAGCCACTTTGTGCTTTAGCAAAATATGTTTTCTTTTGTGAAATAAATTTTTAATTATCTTAAAAGTACAGCTATTTCAAGATTCCCTTAAGATTCTTATTTAAAAGTACTTCTTACACTCAGTTTTATTTGCATTTTTTTCATTCAATGAGCAGAGGAAACTGAGTACAAATAGATTAGGATTTTTGTAAATATAAGGAAATATATGATATAAAGAGATTAAATAATCGTCAAAATCTTTATATTCTGTAGAATGAAGCCCTCATTAAATCTATGTCTAAACTGTTCTTATGAGACGAATCAAAAGTCAAAAAAGTCAGTTGAGGGATAGATATGAACAGCGTTGGTCGTTGATTTCAGCCATTATGACCTAATAATGTATTGGAAGGAGGTTTTTTTTTTGCATTCTGACTCTCCAAATGAAGACCACAGATGTTGTATTCACAAGGACATGTCTCTTCAAGCTGTAGGGTTTCGACAAAAAGTGATCAGAGTCCTAATTGAGGGAGAGTATAAGAAATTGTTAGAAAATGGTTCATTTCAATTTTCGTAATCGTGTGTATTTTAATCATGTATGGAGAAAATGGACATGAACTTTTTTTCCGTACTAATGATAGTGGAGAGGCCTCTCTCCTTTCAGTCTGTCTCTGCCTCCCTTGATCGAAACGCATGATCTTAGAAGGAATTTTCTCAATCCCGTATAGTTTTTCTATTCTAAGAATTTTGACCTGTGAAGCCCTGACTGGAATTCTCATGTCATTGAGTGCCCTGAATGAACGAAGGATTAACCCATCATTCCACTTATGTCGGAGATGATTCGATGATGATCTCGCCTCTCGGAGTACTATTTGGTTTTTATTTTAAAAACCTTTGACGTCATTGGTATACAAATTCCTCATAAACAAACATGGATGCCTAAACGATCTCTATATATTTTTTTGTTTGACAAGAGTATTTTTCTCTTTTTTACACATTGCTTTAATACCTTTTGGACATATATATGCATATTTGTCTAGTTAAAATAAGTATATCGAATCTAGGATATTTTCAATGAAGTTGACCAAAAATTGACCTCGGGAGAAGTTCAACCTCTGGTCTCAACATGGAAGGTTTATAGCACGCTTCCACTAATCTTACACAGTTCTTCTCTATTATTTAAAAAAAGCACGAAGGTCTCACTTTCAAAAGGAATCCAAATTGAGGTAAGCCTTTATACCGTTGTCCGCCTTTTTCAGATCCTTTTAAGATTGATACACAAAGGTTTTAAATTGAGTACAAATGGAGTACAAATGGAGTTTTTTAGTACTAGAATTTGTATGATATTGAGTCTTAGAAAAGGAGTTTGGATATAAATGTGAAATACAGTGAATAAATTTATATCGTTTTCGTTAATGGGCAACGATTTGGCAGGAAAATATTTCCTTTTAGTATGCAAATAGCCAGAGTTCATAATGGATAGATAAAATATGACATAAACCTTCTTCATTGTGAATGTTATTTTCCTATTATATACATTAATAATACAATATATTTTCGTCTTAAAACAGATGAAAACTCGAGAAATTATCATAAGAAGAATCAATGATCACCTTCCATATTAATTTTGGCTCACATCAGAGTAATGTAGCTTTAATTGAATTGTGAGTTTTTATAGTAATCGCTTAATGGTTTATTATTAATTAAAAATACTGAAGTATTTGTTAATTTTTCAACATAATCAAAATAATAATTTACCATAATCTTTAATAGATATTCAATCAAACAATAGCAATTCATTACATATAAAAAGTAATAGAAACGCATCTAGAGTTAGAAAATTTGATTTTGTTACAATTAATGAATTGTAACAAAGTAAAGAACTTAGTTATTCAGGAATACTTAATAAAACTTTTATAGGATTACCATAAGGTTATAAGTCTAAAGGAATGAAGAAGGAAGGTAATTGTACATTAATTTTTTTACACAACGATCCACAATTGGCATCAAAGACATGTTCTTTAGAAAATAGATAATTAGGAGTTGCATATATAATTCTCACAAAGTCATCATAAAACATTTTTCTTGGTTGGACTATCACTTTTTTCGTCAATTACCAGATATGAATAAGCAATCTATTTTAGCCTTAGCAGTTGCTTTGCACTAGAACTACCAAGGGGACAGTTGTGACATTTTTACAGATTAAAAATGGGATTTCTGGGCTCACAGATATGGCCGAACTCTGATTTTTTTCGCGTAGCTGTTGAATATTCAAATTTTACATTTGTAGCTCAATTGGTAACCAAGAAATGCAGTATCAAAGAAACGCAGGTATTGCCCAAATTGACAATTGTAATCATAAACTTTCAATGATGTTCTGGTATGTGAATGCTCTGTTTGTGGAAAATGTAGTAAAATTATGACAATTACCAAATAAAATGTCAAAAGTATTCAGAAGAAAAATAATATATACGTGAATTAATGTTCTTCTATTTACATGTAAATATAAAACTTATGAATAAAAACTATTAAATTTATTATATGGGTAAGTAACAGGCTTGTTGATCGGAGTTTTTTGATCGGCGATCAATAGCGATATAGCGATATTTGATCGTTGATCGGATTAGTACGTAAAAAGATCTGATTGTTATCTTTTGATCGTAAGAAAATCACTAAAAAATGCGATCCGATCTATTTGTATAAAATAACCTAAAAAAGAAAAAATGTTTGTAATAAGGATTTGAGACAAGCCCTACATTTCTTAAAACTTAACTAGCTGTCATATTGACCAAAAATCCATTCCAAACAACTAATATTGTTTAGAAAACACAAAATACAGACTAATACTTATGGAAAAAGCCAGTGTGTGCTATCCCGATATATTTTGCCCTAAAATAATCAGACAGGCGACTATGTAAGAAGTCATTGTTTTGGAGCTCATAGGCTACGGGAAAAATTTATTCTGGTATCTCCGTCTTAAAATATGCAGACATATGTCAATTGTTGAGCCAGAGGTTTGGAGCTCATAGGCTATGAGAAACAATCATTCTGATATTTTTGTTCTAAAATATACAGACAGGCACCTATGGAGAAGTCGTTATTTTGGAGCTCATAGGCTACGGGAAACAATCATTCCATTGCCATATAAAGATGAATACTTATGTTTGAAGTTATATACATTTAAATTTTTACTTAGAATTAGTATTTACATAAGTATTTTTTGTTGATCGCAATTAAATTGATCGGATCGCTGATCAGAAAAAATCCCTGATCGTTATATCGCTATATCGCAAATAATTATGAACACTATTTTGATCGGATCGATTTTTTTCCTGATCGCTCACAAGCCTGGTCATAATTATCCCTAATGGTGTTTTATGTTAATAGTATTCATAGGTGGTGATATCGGAGGATTTTATTCGAGGCTGACATGGATGTGGTCCATGTGAGAGGAACACTTTTATTTTAAGGATGATATTCTCGGTTCTTATTGGATGTAACACACGTTAAGTAGGCAATAGAAACGTAATGCTGTATTGCATAACACCAACTGTTTTTATTTACCATTCTCTTTAATTGACAATCAGCGTTGATTGTATATAAAAAAAGCAATTATTCGTAGTAAATAGGCGAAAAGACTCATTTTTAACGCTATCAATATTATGTATATCCTGTGAGAGCAATTCTATCGAACCATATATGCAAAAAAAGTGCTTTAAGTGTGTTCAACTCTCAATGTTGGGGGCGGAGGTTCGAATCCAAGAGGGAAGGTGGATTTGGTCAATCTCGTTGATAATGTGTGTTGGATTATTAAAAAGCAATTATATCGCAGCAAATAGGACAAAGACTAATTTTAACGCTATAATGTTTATTTATATTCAGTCGAATGCAATATATTCGAACATTAAGCAACAAAAAAAAGTGCGTTAGGGGTGTTCAACTCTCAATGTTAAGGGTGCAGGTTCGATTCCCCAGAGGGGAAGGTCAATTTTGGTCTACACCTCATTGATAAAAATCTAGGTTTCAGAGGACTAATTACACGATAGTATGCTCTTATATATATTGTCACATGCAATTCTATCGAACCATATAGGCAAAAAATAAATGGAATTTAAAAAAATGGAATAAATCACTACATTTTGCATTATTTGGGTACATTAATTGGAATGTTCTAACATAAAAAAGCTGTCATCATGCATGCTTATTTTAGTTTTTTGTACCGACGTACTTTTTTTTGTAACTTTATTCTATGTTAATTAAGCTCAAACCATTATAAAGGTTATAAGACGTAAATTCTCCGAACCAAATATACAATATAAACAACATTTCCCCTTAAATTTTGTGGACTTAAAAGTGTCTGTGTATCGATGGGAATAATTGGCAAAGACATTCATATCTCCCTCAGTCAACCACAAATAGACATGGACTCGCCTTTAATTGAATATGGACACCTGATGTTAATACAACGCATGTTGTAAACATAAGTTTTATTACTTCTTGGACAAAAAAGAAAATGTACACTGACTTAGCCTCAGGGTGGTTGTAAATATTCCTCATAATACCACTGGAATATATAACAATAATAAAAACCATAGGGTGAGGGGAAGACATGGCTTCCTAGGTCTAGACTAAAAAAACATGAAGTGTTATGCGGCGATGGATTGATCATCTCCGGAGCATAGAGACTGAGGTAACTTCCGATTTCTTGGTCGTAAAATGATAATAAACTTTCTTAATCCCATGTGCATTACAATCTTATCAACTCCAAGTTTTGAAGGTTTTTTTTATTTGGATTAGCTTTTATGGCTTTTTAAGAATCCTATTTTATTATCAAAATTAATTATTTTTTTCTGAACGTGAAGTCGATTTAATGGCTGTATAACCATTTTTTATCCGCTGTGAAGCTGTACAATTTGTGTGCTTCGAGATGTTGAAATAAAGCCCGTGAAAGCATAATATTGTTCGTAAATTACTTTCCATATGGAATCAGCATAAAGAATTTCGGGAATGAAGACCTGGAAAATGAATAAAAATACCGAGGAACATAAAAATAAATAGTTATTTGTTAATAAGTTAATCCTTTATGATATATATTTATTCTTATTTCTATTATCATTATATTATATATATAATCCAATGTTAAGAAATAGAATATTTAGAGCGTTTTTAAGCAATTGCCCCATCAACCCCTCTACACAGATGGACCTACCTTTGCTTTTCTGGGGAACATCCAAGAACCTGAAGTTGGCAATGAAAGGAACCTTCGATCTATTAAGCTATTCTCAGGTATTTCGGGCCTATCAGTAATAAAAGCAAAACTGAAGTCCTCACATCCAAGGAGTCCGGAGCTGAAGAGATCCTTTCCGTCCCTGAGCTATTTCAGATAGTGCAACTCTTCTCTGGGATCGTTGTTTCAAAAGAAGGATCGACTAAGGCAATATACAAAACTCAAAAAACCCATATCTTCGGTATTGAAATCTTTATCGCTTTATGAAAATCTAAGTATAAATATCGTGGACAAAATAGCGATATGGAACAACATCATTGTTCCACGTATAGTACATTTTCTTAGATATATTCCGTACTCTGATTCATTAAAAACAAAAATTGAATACGCTCTGCATGGTTTCCTTTGGGAAAGGAAAAGAGCCTACATCCAGAAATTCGTCTCTCTGCACCAACCTCGTCATGGGCTTGGGCCTGAAACGAGTGAGAGGGTTTGGAAGACCTTGAATTTGAGCTGGCTGAAGAGACTACTGGCAGTGGAGATGAATGGGCGCTCCTTCTTAAGAGAGATTTTGAGTCTACGACCGGTCGGCCATTTAAGGAAAGAATCAATATGGGACCAAGTGAGCTCTTTGGAGCGTTATCCTGCTCTGGAAACCACTGGAAGAATATGGCATGTTCCTGGAAGTCCATCATGAAAGTTAGTTCTCCCTCTACTTGGCTCTTCCGAGCCCATAAACTTCAACCGAGGCTAAAAACAAGGAGGAATTCTTTTCCTTGGGCCGATATTCTACGGTATCCAAGTCCTGAGGAGATAAGGAGGGGTTGGCGAATCCTAAAACATTTTTACCAATACAGAAGGTACAAAAGTTAGCCCAAAGGCCATATACAAACACAACTGACCCTCCAACACCTTTCTTCATCGCCATCGGTGTATTTCTCTTCAAAAATAATAGATCGTTAAATATAATCTCTTCATAGAATCTCCAGAGCGGCTTGTCCGGCGACGTTTCGAGCGGTTGGGACTTTCTCCAATCACAGCCGTTCTCTACGGATCCAGAAACCTCTTCAGGAACCCCTTTTTGAGCTCTGCCGATAAGTGGTTCCGCTACAGGCTGGCAACTTCCATTTGTGAGCAAATCACAGGGAGGATCCGAGGAAAAGAAGATGTGTATTCTGCAATAATGGAACAGAGACATCGAGTCATTTGTTCGCAGACTGTGTCAAAGTGGCTCCACTGGTGGAGCTGACTCAGAGGCGAGTAAACAATGCGTTCGATGTAAGCTCTCTCGAGCAGATTGGCTCATCTTCTCCACTCCCGAGCGTCCCAATCACTGGAAAATAGAGGAGCTAATATGTTGCATCCAGCGAATTATTTATGCAGCGAGAACTAGTTCTTCAAAACTCCCATGTGGGATTGAAGGTCTTTTAGATCGGAAGCTTTCCCTCCTGGAGGAGCTGAATAACGACGGAGCAAAAGCGAACACTAATATAAACCCAAGACATCTCTTAAAGTTGTATTTTTTTAAATAGTTAATATCTAGGAATGTTCTTGATTTACCCGAAATTTTTTTATGTTTTATGATCATTCTCCGTTTTTTATATCTTATTACTAATTAAATGTGCAAAAAAATATTTTTTTAAATACGTTTAGCCATGTTACATTTTTAAAACGTTTACCTCAGTTTTAGTGCATATTTTTATTTGTATGTATTTTAAAACTCTGGACTAATAAAAAATAATAATAA
>CP045904.1:2745173-2761544 GCA_013387185.1 Caligus rogercresseyi | reverse complement strand
TCTTGAGGTCCTTGTAACCTTCTAACTCAAATATAAAAGTATGAAGGAGCGCGGATAGCCTTGTGCATTAAGGCGTGTTCAACTCTCATGTTGGCGGCATGGTGTCGAATCCTACCGAGAGGTGATGGTCATTTTCGGGTTTTTTCAATGATAAGATCCTAGGTTCGATAGATTACTTTTAATTCTTATGTTTATTTATATCTAGTCGGATGCATTTCTATCGAACCAATAGGCAAAAAAAAGTATTTAAAGGTGGCGAACTTTGGCATTAGACTCTCTTAACGAAGACTTTTAACTCTGAACATATTTGACATATGTAATTTATACGAAAAATAAGTCGTTTATATTAATATTTTAAGGTGAGTCTACTCTCTCTCTCTCTATTGGTCTTCTGGAGGCACAAATGGTGCTTCACGGGGAGTCAGAGAACAGATATATTCAGGGTCTTGACTCCTCAAATTCAATGAGTAAGTGCCTATGTTATCAAATGGACAATAATAATAATGAAGAGAAGAATATAATGAATGGTATGGTTTTTGTGGTCTGGGTTTTAGCAGAATAGTTATTTTCAACACATCTGGTGTGTGGGCAGGTATATAATTTGAAAATATATCTTTCAATGTGGGGTCAGTGAACAAGTTAACCATATTATTTGATACTCCATTTACTCAAAATACAGATGATCAACGTCTCTTGCTTTTTAAGGTTTTAGATTCGATTTTTTAATGGATAAGTAAGCATTTGAGATAATTTAAATCAATTTAAACGATATAAAGGAATTTTCTCAATACATACATAATAAAAAATGTTATTTTCTAAGTAAATATCTATAAAAATAAGGAAAATATATCAAATGTGTTAACTCTAGTTGACTATCATATTTTGTTATCTTTTTTCATACATTTAACAGTTTAAAATCAGACACGGGTCAATGAACTCCTTTTAATCCACAATTGTACACCTTAAAAACGCTAAAGTAAATCCTGTAAATAAGTGGCCAGGACATGTCAATCCTGCTGATGGCATAAATGAAGATGTCTTGATATAATCGCGCGACTCATTCGTCTCGCTCATCCCTTCTTACTTTTGATGTCAATTCTTCGATCATTTTTACTACTAATATACGATTAATTTAGTGTCACATTTATATCTAGGTTCTTATATAGCCAAATAACTGGCTTTGGCCCCATAGCATCACGTCGGGCTTATTCTTTCCAAAGGTATATTTAAATAAAGATGTATCAATTAGCAAAGAGCTGACTTTATGTATGTAATACCATGGTTTTTCATGACGTCACCACCTCAATGAGAAGGCTAACATAGATAATAGTATTCTTCACGCTCAATATCAAGGATTATAATGTAATAATACAATAGATTTTGAATGACGTAAAAATAATAATAAGGCTTATGACGTTTCACTTTAAAATAAAAAACATTTAACAAACATATCTTGTATTTATTAACCTTGCTCCTAATTATTTTATTTGTTTCCATCCCTCAAACAAGGTAGAAAATTGAC
Source organism: Caligus rogercresseyi (assembly GCA_013387185.1). Classification (NCBI taxonomy): domain Eukaryota; kingdom Metazoa; phylum Arthropoda; class Copepoda; order Siphonostomatoida; family Caligidae; genus Caligus; species Caligus rogercresseyi. The sequence goes on along the minus strand of CP045904.1, from coordinate 2,760,022 downwards.
AACTTTACTATAAAGATAAATGATATGTCATAGAAATGTCGTATAAAACAAATTTGCTTTATTATAGAATATAATTTGTTTTTTAATTACTATCTCCTTAAGGGATTGAGATCCAATGTTTGGGACGGATCTTAAAAATATTTTGATATTGCGTTCTTGTTGTAAATTAAGTGAATTTAAGACATGTGATCAATTGTTTTTAACAGTTTATCGCTGATCACAATATTGTAAAAGGCTCTGATTGTTATATATCAATATCACAAGAAAATCAGGCAAAAAAATTGGTATCCGAACATATTTATTAAATCCACCGATCTCATTAATAGCTGGAATCACAAAAGACGGAATTTAAACAAAATGTTGGAGTTGTCAACTGATGGGAACCATTTTAACTCCCTTTTATGATGAAATATATATTATTGAAGTTCATGGATCAAAGAAGAGAACAAAGGATTTTTTTATTCATTGAGCAGTAAAAATCTAAAAATCAAATCTTAAGGAGTAGAAAAGTTTTAAAGAAGGCCAAAAGTAGTGACAAATAAGATCTTTGTAAGGAAAAATAAAATAATATGACAACTGTGGACATTTATTCAAGAAGTTCCATTTTTCTATTACTTCCAAGGCAATTCAATTGTTTCACTTGATGGGACGGCCATCTTAGTCCAAAAAGAGCTCTTTAAGTGGCTTACTAGTCGTCTTAGCTGAGTACGTAATTATCAGCAAGGTAAGAGAATACTATAACCTGGAAAAGGACCTCTCTCATTTTTACGTCAACGTTGAACTATATTTTTAAATTTATTTCAATGGATTGGGAGGATGATATATATATATATATCCTTTATTATATTATATATATATATATTGCAAATTAATTATTCGATCGCTGCTGGCAAAGGTATCTGATCGCCATATCTTTATATTCCGCTAAATGCTGAATCCCATTAACAAACCTGAACTTTACTAATGGATTTGAAGGTAGTCATAATTAAAAAATAATATTTATAACTATATAGGTATATGTACTTTGTGCATAAGGTTTCATTTACTAAAAGGTTCATCAGCGATGGAGACAGTCATTTGAGAGCCAAAAATTCGCCTACTCTTTTCGCAGTAAGGGTTGGCAGTTTCCAGTCATCATTAGAGAAAGAAAAAATCATCATTAGAGGAGAAAAATAGATACCAACGCCATCTACCGCCTACAAACTTTATTACAATATTATTATATAAAAAATTCGTCAAATACAAAGGATTAATTTGGTTATTTTTGTATGTATACTATTCTTATAGGCCTATAGGCAGAAACAACTAATACTTACTTTGTACAATGAATAGAATAATACATCCATATATATAATATTGTTCTTTTCTATACATACATATGCATATTAATGTATTAGCTTCAAGCCTTTAGATTGCATTTTAAAAGGAATCCATTAAGAAAACGTTGGAGGGGGGGGGGGAGGATTTTAAATCTTAAATGTGAATAAATTAATCGGATTTGTCTATTTGCAATACAATAAATAGATTTTAATTAACATAGAAAAGAAAAGGTAAATGGAAAATGAAATCTTTCGTGTATATAATTTCTCTTTCTTTACCAAATAAGAATAAAAGGCAAATATAAGTTTTATTGTTTAAATTGGCAAAACAATACTTCAAAGCGGATGCAACTCAAGTGAATTCTATGTCTTGTAAAGGCATATTTTTTTTCATGAGTGCCTGATTATATGGAGACACCAATGGGAGGACGGACTTATTTGGTTTGTTTTATCTATAGTTATCTATAATATTATATATTATGGCGACTCGCAACCTCTCCTTTGTTTTGATGAGTCGTGGTTTTTTTTCTCTCATTAAAAAAGGAATATTAGGGAAATTATTGGACTTTCCGCCTGACTCGGACCCGAAATCTTCAGAGAAGAGGCTAGCATCGACACTAGTGAGCCCGGAGGCGAGGAGGGAACCCCTAAACATGATTCCCGGAGTCGGATTTCATTCTTAGGAGGACCTGATGCCGTAAGAGTCGCGCTCCGTGACGAAAACGGCCAAGCAAAACTCCTTGGAGGATGCTAACCGAGTCGTTGAGGATCCATTAGACAAACAGATGCCCCAGAACGAGCCTCCTTCGGAATCCGCCCGTCCAGTCATGGATGTAGCAGGGGACAAACAAAGAAACAACTAATAATATTATATATTAACATTAATTTAAAAAATCCAAACTTTGTTGTAATTGTAAAGTTAATTCTTTAATCAAAATACTTTGTATACTTTATTGAGAATTGTTTTATATTTGTACAATGACTTCACTGTTTATGTAATAATAAGTTGATTTGTTTTGGCTTTTTATGTGTAGCGCCACCTAGCGGATCCTATACAAACTCCTTCTTTACTCTCACACACCATACGCCTATAGTTAGCCGTCTCTCTCTTACTTTTTACCTCCCCCTATGACCAAGGAAATAATATTTATATATGCCATGCGTCCCTAAAACATAGAATGAGTTTACGATAGAAGAACCTACCTCATCTATTCATGGTTATACCGAGCCTTCAGACAAAGTCTCATATATGCTTGCATAATTTATCTTCAATTCCTTTTAAGTATTAATATAAGCTTTATAATACCAATTTAATTTAATGGGTTTTATTAGTCAAATTAATAAGATCAATAAAAATCCATTTCTTTTTGACTGAAGGCTATATATGTATATAAATGTGGACTTTCAGCTAGAAAGCATGTAGATGAATATTTTTGACATATAGTATGAGTTAACTCTCATGGAGGATATTTTTTAAAATATTATTATTATTTTTGGGTTAGTATATCAGCTGCTTCCTTAGCGTATTTGGTTTGTTTGTGTAAGTAGTAATTTTGAAGTGTTTTTAAATTACGTAAATTATGATTAAATAAAGACCTTGCTTATAAAATATATATATAAAATACATTAAAAGGGTCCCTGGAAGAAAAAAGTATCAGCATTTTTATTTTTTATATATAATTATGTGTTGTACCTATTTAAAATAGATTAAAGATCTATGAAAAACATAAGACTCACTAATTATTCTCGAAATATAAAATTTCAAAACATTAATTATAATAATAATTTCGAAATATTTTGCCATTGTTTATATGTTTATCGTAACAAATAAACCCGGATGTATTTATCAGATGTTTACAGTAATAAATTATTTAATTAAGTTAAACATATCTCAATATTCCTACCAGCTTTAAAAAGACAATATTAATACAATATTAGTTTTCCTGTACATAAATTCCTTACTAGTTAACCGTTAAATCAGTTTACAGGTAGTAAATTAACTCTAAAAATGGTTTATAACACAACACAAAGTTACCCAATACTCATTAAATTTGATTAGGTCCTTAACGTTCTTAGAAAAGGTGATAAAGGTGAAAATAAGGCTGTTTTTGTGAGCAACAAGGACCGTATTGGTTGAGTAGTTAAACAATGGTCCATATACGCTAGCAGCAAAAAATCCCTACTTTGAGCTCTATGATCAAGAAGAAGAGATAAAATCATTAAAAAAACATATTCTTTAACGATTAAATAATATATCTAACTGAGATGTATAAAAACTTTCTATTAATAGTTATAAAATAAACAATGCTTTAAATTATTTCTAAAGTAGGTCATGTTGAACCTTCTAAAAATAAATTTATTGCATTAATTGCTATACCTCTAGAGCTCATTGACCAAGCATTTTTTCAAAGGCCCTTAAAGAATGATACAGTGTAGTAAAACAGTACAAGTTATCAAATACTTCAAATAGAGATCTCATTTTACTATAAATCTTTATTGAAACTCCCTCTACTGTATTTTGTCATGTTTGTGAAAACATCATTTAAAAAAATATAATATCAATTTTTTGATCAAAGGCTTTAGTTCTTTAAAAGAAAGTTTATTTTTTTATAAAATGTTGTTTTTTACACCCAATTTTCCTTTTTCTATTTTTATTATTTAAAATAAATATGCTGCTATTGTTGTTGAACGATCACATACACATATATTCTCTCCCCCCTTCACTGTACTTTCGCCTTTATATTGAAATTTTAAGAGTATTCTGAAATTTATAGTCAATAAATAGCGTCTGGTTTTATATTCCTCAACTAGAAAAATAAATATTTATAGTCATCTTTGTTTGAGAGATATATGTGTTTAAATATAGACTTATTTATGGTTCTGTGTTTAACTATTGATATGGTACTCAATGCTATCCCCTGCTTAGTTATGTGTATATACTGTATGTATGGGATAAATTGACTTTGACAAGGAGGGATGGAAGAAGGTGGTACACATTTTAATTGAAAAAGGAATTAGGTAAAGAAGCTTCCAAAATAAAGAGAAATTTTAAGAGTTGTTAGCATGAAAGTACGGACATTGGAGCCCTGTTCCTAGCTCGATATGCTTGATAACAATATTTTAGTTTATAATGATCATTTATGTTTTGTTTTTAATGTAACTGTCTTAAGATTGGGTTTCTTTATCTCCTACTTTCTAGTGTATTCGTATTTTTTACACTGTATAGATTTTAGCAAATAAATAAGCATATTAACCCCAAAAAATTGTTATTAAAAAACAATATACGGTAGTCAAAATAGTTCCTTTAAAAGCAGGGACGGAAATCCATTCTTTTCACCATTTCTCCCTTGTATATTTCTTCGCAGCCATAGCATTCTTACCTCTGTATTTTATTTATTTTTTCCTGTCTTTATTTTTAAAAGAGAAACTATATTGTTTTGGAGCCATTTCATTTATAAAAGTATAAACAATTTTATTGATATATAAATATTGCTTTGCTGATTCATACATTATTATTTCACTTGTATATATACATAAATTGTCAGGAAACGATCGGCCACCCGGCCCGGGTCCCGGCTCTTTTTGTGTCTAAAAATCACCGGGCCATGACTTTAATATTTTAGTTCATTCGTCATTCTATAAGAGATGACTTTTTTAGAAAATATTTCTAAAAAATTTAAGAAATTGAAAATGTTTTCTAAAAAAACGTCGTCACTTTTATTAGAAATTTCTTTTCTAATAAAATGTCGTCACATTCAGAATAACGAAGGAAAGAAAATATACTGAAGTCCCGGCCCGGTCCCGGCGAAAAAAAGTGTCCCGTTCGTTTCCTGATATATATATATATATAATTTTATAATTATGTATACAAGCATAAATATTTTTAGTATTGTACTCGTGGATGCTACCAGGCGTTTCCCGGGATTTTTTGGGAATGTCCACTTTGACAAATTATTTCCTTGGCATTTCAAACATATCATAGGGAAGTTGATTGATTTATAGCAATGATTAAACAAATATACCGATCGATTTTCTGAATAATATTTATATTGAAGGAACAATCACCCATTTAAAAATATTTATAAGCAACAAAAAATCCACATAAAATTTTGTCCAATATCACACGCCATTAATAAAAAAATCGTAGAATATTTGTGCTGCATTAAATAAAAAAGGGAAAAATAAATTCCTGGAAAAACAAAAGATACTAATCGTAACTCAAAGTCATCCAAATAAATTTATTCCAAATCTAACTTTTAATTTTAAGAAATCGAAAAGAAACCTTTTTGGGCGAATAAAACACAAACTGGAGACAATGAGTTGCTGGAAATGCCCTCCACCAATACAACACTTCCTCAAAATTATTTACTGGATTTGTTTGTTTGTTTGAGGGTAGGATCCAAGAGTACGAATTGAAGTCGAGTCTTGAGTCCAAGGCGGAATCGAATTACGATCTTAGCCCATCCCCTAGAACACACAACCACTTTAGCCATGTTGTTTACCCATTCTACCTCGGGAAGCCAAACAGGTAGTAACCAATGTTACAATTCCTAAGAATTGCTGGTATCTGCTTTAGCTCTAGAGGATATTGGTTAAAGCATTTTGAACCATTATTCTCTTAAGACAAAAGAAAGCACACTCAGCAAACATGTGATAAGACGTCTCATCACTCTGCTGGCAAAAACGTCACTCTCAAGTGAGAAATTTGTTCGACAATGACTGATGATATCTAAGAAAGTTATGACCATTATTATCTGCTATTTGAATACATAGAGATTCACGACTAAAATTATTTAATCGCCTCGATGCATTACGGTCTGGCTTTGGAAGCCATAGTTTACATTGTTTATAGGAGCTATCCTGTGTCCATCGGAGGCCCATTCTCTATAGAGACCCCTCCTTGTCAGGTCTGACATAAAATAATCTGGAATAGGAATGTCCTTTAATAGATTTGATCTTGATCCAGCTTTTGCAAGTCGTCAGCTTTCTCATTTCCTGCCAACTTACGTGGGCTTAATTCAATGAAGGTTGAAATGGTTTACACGCCCAAGTGCATTCAAAACATTGATGCAATTGTTCACTGTACGAGACTTTACAACAACCGAGCCCAAAAATACAAGAGCTGCTTGGTTGTCGACATAAAAATTAATGTTTTGGTTTGAGATTTTCTTTTTTAATAATTAAAGATAGCCAAACTTCAGCTTGAAACACAGTGGATTTGTCATTGAGTTTCCCAGTTGAGTTTATTGTAAAAAATAAAAGATTGTACAAATGATAGCCCCATCCAATTTTGTTAGCAATTTTGCTGCCATCGGTGTAGCATTGAATACCATTACTGGCGTTCAATACCTCACTTACAGAGAAGCTATCATAATTAATGGGAAATGTTTTCTTCCAACTCATTTTTAGACTCGTAGAAAGTCTCTGTTAATACAAGATGAAATTCTTAACTTTTTATTTTCATTTTATTTCACTGAATTTTTGTCAAGATCTAATGAACTGTATGGAAGGGAATCGAAGGAATATACGAATACTTTATTTTGCATAATCAAAAAATGAATAAACCTTATATGAATCATTGCTTATAAATAACAAGCAAATATTTATTTATACTTCTATTGAATACATGTATCTACATATACAAATTGAAGCATTATGCTGATATTAAATGTTCAATCAAGACAAATGACAATATTTTCCTATAATATAATCAAATACTCTTCAAAAAGTAATTAATTGCATTTCATATTGTCTTGAAACCCGTTTGGCAAAACAGCGAAGATATTTACTTGTCCAATTCAAAATAAATTATGTTCTTTACATGGTGTGCAATTGTGCCCATTAAAAAACGTCTATAAAGAGTACAAGGGGCCGACAGAGGACGCTTGTGACCCTTTAACTTGAATTTTTTAATGCATTTCATGTAGAAAATGAGAAAAAATATATTTTTTTTTATTTTTTTAAATGCTGCAATTATATAAATATAAATTCAAAGTTTGGGCCGATTCACTGGAGGTTGCAAACAACTTTTTTAAATACAATCGAAAGAACTGTTCTGCTAATACACCCAGAAACAACAGATCATCTCCTTTGGAACTGCTTTGCATTAACAGAACTTACCAAGCCCTCCAAATCTCACTACTCAACCTTTTCAAGATCAAAATTTCTGAGGAAGATTTTCTAGCATTCACAAGGAAGTCCAAATGTGATGCTGTCATAACCAAACTCCAAAACATATTATACAAAAACGAACAGTTCAAAACGAAGATATTTATTTTATCATTCCAATTGGTTCTTTGTATTCATTTTTTATTACAGATATGATTTTTTATTGAAATGCCGTTATTAATATGATTATTTCCAAATTATTTGACTGTTTTCAGATATTTTTTTCGTTGAAATAATTCTTATTTATTGATCATTTATTCACTACGTGTCTGTACAAACCTTTTTGTATATCTTTGGTGTAATTCGTCGAAATATATGCCCACAGGGCCAAGGAAAAAAAATTCAATTAAAATAGAAGCTCTTCGAGCAAAGGAAGATAATGAATGCTCTTTGGGTTTTTCTCATTCATGAGAATTAATAGAACTTTACTCTTATAATATGACGTAAAAGCAGTAAAAAAAGTGTGTTTATTCTTGACTTAAGGGTTTTTTCATATTTTTTTTTATTAGAGGGTATAATTTTTTTTTGGCCGTTGAGCCACAGGCTTAGAATATATGATTGATTCCGTTTCTTATTCTATAATTAATGATGATTTGCAAAAACCATCATTTTTCATGTAGGTAACTATTTTTTAATATTCTTGTTAATATCTTGTTTCCATGAAGCTATTGGTGAGAGAGAAATACACTCTTCATGAATGTGTTGAGTAATGGTTTTTGAGGGTATTATTGCTATAACGACAAATGGTCCTAAATGGAGTCTAGACAATTATATATATCCATGGGGTGATCGATATTAGACTCAAATAATAATAGATGAGGAATCATTTATATATATATAGAAAAAAATAGATGTATCTTAGTAGACCATGTCTTCAATAACCTGAAAAAAGAGTTCATACGAACTAAAAAATCTATAGTTATTTTTTTTGTCAAAAGCAAAGGTTATTTATTTCACTCTATATGTTGAGGGTAGCGAGTATAAAAAAATAAAATAAAAATATTATAACATATATATAATAGGTGTAATAAAACCCCATTATTTTTGCATTAAATTGAAGGTTTTATTTAGCATAGTTAGAATGATCCAATTTAGGTCAAATACGCACCGTTTTTGGTTGATAACTTATTGCCATTTTGAAGGTAATTTCATAATTCCCCCTCTCATAAAACCCTCGTCCTTATTGGCAAAAAAGTGGGACAGTCGATTTTCACAAGCTTCTCTTGAGGCGAACTTTTCACCCAGCAAAATCAATCTTCATAGACAGGAACAGGTAGTAATCACTTGGTGCTAGGTCCTTATTATAAGGTGGATGCATAAGAACCTCCCAACCAGCTCCCGGAGCTTGTGATGGGTTCACTAACGATGTGGTGTTGCCTGGCGTGGTCCTGATGGAACACAATTCCCTTTAATATTGACCAAGCTGGCCGCTTCTGGCGATTGCTTCCTTCAGACGTCCAATTGTTTACATACAGGTCCAAATTAAGATTTTGCCGAAGGGGAGCAGCTCAAAGTAGATGAATTCCCTGCGAATCCCACTAAACCACAACAAAACCTTTCCAATCCTGGTTTTGGCCACCGTTTGCACCGGCTCACCAGGATTCGACCACAACCGTTTTCCGCTTGACGCTGTCGTAAGTGACCGACTTTTTACCAGTAACCATCCGCTTTCAGTAAATGGATCAATTTTGTTGCGATTCATCAGTGATTAGCAGATGGCATTCGGTCTATTGAGGTTTTTTGTGTGTTAACTCGTGTGGCACCCATACATCAAGTTTATTTTTGTATCCATGCCTTATTTAATTGGTTTCAAACGGATTTTTGTGCAATTTAGCTCTTGGGCAATCAAAACAGTGCTTACATGACGGTCGGACTCGACGATCTCCATTATTTATCGATATTTTCGACAATTGGCCTTCCAGAGCGGGGTGCATTTTTGACATCAAAATTACCGGCACGGAATCCACGAAACCAAAGTGTGCGGGGATTGGCTGTTACACAGTATCAGGACCATAAACACTATTCATATTCTCAGCCGCCTTACTTGCGTTTTCGGCTTTATCGAAGAAAAAATGTAAATAAGGTGAATTTTCTATTTGCTGATGTCCATCTTTGACGCGTGCTCAAACAATACTGAATCAAGCTATCATAAAACGTTGAATTTTTTAAAAGAAGTATAAAATTTGCAATTATTGGAGCACAAAATTTGCCGATATCCATATACATGTATTGGTTTTGATTAAATGGCAAAGGGATGGCTCGATTACATTCACATTAGATATCACATTTGCTCTGCATGTACACAATATAATGTATCCTTCAAAGTCTTAACTTTTGACTACGCATACCAGAGAGAATTCCTTCTTTGACTCTGCATTCCTAAGCACATATTTTTGTTTACAAAGAGCATAATACTAAATGAACTCCAATCTGCGTGTGTTAATTAAATGGAGACTCGCCCTCAAGCAATCATACATTATGTTAATCATTTTTCAGCATGTTTTCTATAATTAAGTGCCTCAACAAGGAATGAGAGAAGAGGGACAACAAATACAGAGAGAGAGAGAGAGCATAACACACAAGGGATTACAGCCTTTTTGCTTCCTCACAAAGAGACTTGAATCACGGATTATAAATGAGGCCTTCTATGTTTTAAGCATATACAGAGGGGGAAAATCAATCACCTTTATTTTTAATAGGAATAACTCAAACGTTCTTCAATAAACTTATCAATTAACATGTTTTTTTTATTTGCTTACATTGTTTTCTTTATTTTTCTACGTCCGATAGTCCGATTGATGATCCAGTTATCGTCAGATATGAACAAACTAAATATATATTATTTTTTTCCTATATAGTATAAATAGTTGCTTTAGTCAATTGTTATCAAAAGTCCATTCAAAGCATTATCTTAAAATGGTGTCTAGTAATTTTTATCGCGCGTAAATTCGTCGTGAACCTTGTTATAGCCGTTTTTTGTTGTGGGTATTTTCTCTCTTGCTCTTTTACAGTCAGTCAATTTCCTCGTTCTTCCTCGTTTCTTTTGTGGAGTATTTTTGTCATGAGGCTTTTTTGAAGCATTTACATCGTTCTTCTTGGGGCTCAGTCGGGGGTCTCACGGGTTAAATCGACCGCTGACACTTTTGTAGGCAGAAAAGACACGTGGCCTAAGAGTTTTGGTTGTTCTGCCGGGAGTACTATGGGATAGAAAATTGACAAAAATATCCACGAGAAAAAGAACGAGGAAATTGACTGACTATAAAAGAGCAAGCGAGGTAAATACTTACGACAAAAAACGGATATAAAAGGTCCGTGACGCACGGACGATGAAATTACAGTAAACCTTTTACAATGACAGGGATCCTAGAGTCATGTGAAGTTTTGTAGGAGGAATTTCATCTCTCTAAATTTGATTTTGCACCTCGACAACACATGCCAGGAGTGAAGTAATGCATCATTGCTGACTTCCAACTGCATTTTTAAATTATTCCCGCTCCTTGTCTATACATCAATCGACTTATTGAAAGGTAAGTATATATATATTATATATATATATATATATATATATCTATATATATATATATATAATATATATATATATAATATATATATATATAATATATTAGGGTGAGTCTTATTTCACGTTTTTTTGGATTTGAGAGTCGAGCTCCGCCTAAGATTTTACTTTATATGCATAGAGATCATCTTTTGAAAGTTTGAACGAAATCGAATAATGGGAAGTACCGCTCAACGGGCCCAAAAGTTATTAGTAAACTTATGTGGTATTTTTTTTTTTCGGCATTCGATCGCGTTTAATATTCTTAATTTCAATGCCATTTTTAAACAATTTGCGCAAATGTAGGTATGCTCGCAAGAATTTATTATGCTTAAGGATAGTAGGAAAAAATCATTAATTAATAGCCAATCAACAATTAAGCACAAACAGTAGAGGAAGAAGTTCGTGGCTGTTGGTACGAATGCGCCCCATGAAGTTGTCAACGTCGAGAATCTTCTCAATTCCATATTTCAGGACAAAGTGATGCAGTAAGCAGGGGTTGCGAACAAGTCCAGGTCAAAGAGCCAAAATTCTTTCGTGTGAAAGCCAAAGAGCCACTGACTTTGAAACAAAAGACAAAATAAAAAACAATTGATAATATAACGCATATAACATAATTAACACCAATAACTTGGTCTACAGACATCAGCCTAAAGGGGACATATCAAATGCATGGGGCAAAATTATTATAACCCGTAACGTTACGTAGCCACATAGTCTTACTGTAGGATAAATTCAAGAAAATACACTTATTTCTTTAGATTTTTAATGATGAACAAGCAACTTTAGTAATTGAAATAATAATAACTTAAAAATAGATCTCTGGGCCTCCAGTGGGGGTGGAGGCACAAGCACTTAGTTAGGGGGGGACAGGCCCCCTATGGCCCGTCCATAGCGACGGGGCCGTCATCCACATTCAGCCAGAGTCGCCACTGCACCCTACCAAGAGAGAAGACTATATAAGCTACACACAGTTTTCACTTTCTCTGAGATATGAACAGAGCAGATATTTTCCACTTAAAATGTGCATATATCAAAAGTGTTTCTTACCTTTTTAAGTGATGTAACTGACTCAGTGAGACTTCTGGCATCTCTTGTTATTAGTAATTCTTTGAAGATCCGGTTTATGCTCTGTAGTGGCCACTCGCAGCAGTTCTTTCACATGAGTGTCAGTCAAAATGGATCGATGTTTGGACTTGACGTGTTTCAGAGTGGAGAACAGGGACTCGCACACATATGTTGACGAGAACATGGAGAGCAGCTTGAGTGCAGCTGTTTTAACACAGGGGTATTTTTCAGTTGGGACAGCTCTCCAAAAAACAACGGGCCCATCCTTCACAAGAGATTTCAACCTGTCGTCCTCGTGCAGTTCAATTATCTCTAATTCACTTGCTGCTTCATCGGTGACAAGAAGGCACTTTCAGTCTCTCGCATTAAATGGATCGATGAGAAATGAGATCTGTGGTCTTTTCTGCTGCAAATCTTCAAAGCGCGCAGTGAAGTTCCCACACAGTTGCGCAAGCAGTCGCGCGTACCTGGCTGCATCCACACTAACAGCGTCCATATGCTGGATGTTGCGCAGAGATGGAAAGTGGGTTAGATCGCTCTTTTTAATACGCTCTGTGAAAAGCTTCAGCTTGTTGATAAATGCAAAAACACACTGCACCAGATCAGGCAGCGTTTTTAATTTCCCCTGCAAGTCCAGGTTGAGTTTATCCAAATGTGAGAGCACATCAACCAAAAACGCCAAGTCCAGGAGCCACATTTGGTCTGAGAGCTGAGGATAATTATTTTTCTTTTCTCCCAAAAATATTTTTATGGCTCCCAAAAGTTGGTAAAAAGAGGAAACCACTTTTCCTCGGGACAGCCACCTCACCGTGCAATGCAGAGTAAGTCACCAGGCAGATCTGCATCAAGTTCAGAAAGGAGATTTTTGAACTGCCGATGATTGAGAGCGTGCGTACGAATATAGTTCACGATTTCCAGTACGGGTTTCATGACGTGGTCTAAATTGAGTGTTTTTTGCCACAAGTTGTTCACGATGTATGATACAGTGGAAGTTCCAAAAATCGGGAAATCTGTCATCACTCTTGCAAAGACCCACAAGTCCATTCACAGATCCAATCATTGATGGTGCTCCATCTGTGGCTATAGCTGTGAGCTTATCGAGAGACAAATTGGCTTCTCTGAATACGTCATCATTGCTTCTTTCACGTCAATGCCGCGTGTTCGGTTTTTTAATGGCACAATATCCAGAAGCTCTTCTTTAAGCCTGCCGTCTGGAGAAATCATACGGGCAAATATTGCCAGCTGTGGTTGTCCTGTATGTCGCATGACTCGTCTAGAGCGACACTAAAATATGCACAATTTTCCAGATCTGTGCGGAGATCAGATTCAATCGCTTTGTTTATGTCTGATATTCTGGTCTCAACAGTGTGACGTGACAGCTGAAGATCTACGATGGCATCTTTTAGTTTGGTATTATCTGGAGTTAAGGTTTCAATCACATCTTTCAAGCACTGTTTCACAAAATCACCTTCACTGTATGGTTTTTTATGACGCGCTAAGTAAGAGGCCAACGTCACAGTTTCTGCATGTTTGCTGAATTGGTGAAAGACTTGAGCTTGTCTTTTTACCTGACTTTTCAAAGTACTCACTTTGTGCGTGCGTAGTTCAGTGCCTTTGGGAAAGTCTCTGTCAATATTAGCATGAACCGTGCGAAAATGCCGTTGAAGATTTGAAGCCTTGAAATGTGATAATGTGGAGCTGCAAATTAAACAGAACGGTTTTCCATTCCGTTCAATAAAAAAATAAGCGTCTTCCATTCTTCCAAGAAAGTCCGGTGTTCATCTTCGTATTTTCGTTTAGCCTTGCATTTTTCCATTTTGATGACGAGTATAGCCTGCACTAGAACGCAATATGCTAATAAATTTCCTGGCATTAATCCTAATGTTTAGTATGAATACCTGGGAAATAACAGAGGATTAAAGACTCTACTTGTCTTACTTATCGTTTGGGATCGTGGATAGGAAGCGCAGGAAGAGTACACATATTTAGGTCGCAATCTAGGTATTCAGAATACAAGGTATGCCACATTGAGAACTTCAACTTAATAAATCCCTGGCGTGCTCTAATTCGTCCACATACTTCTTTTACATTTCAGATTATAATTTGTTTTTGATAAGCTCTTGTTGATATGAAATTGCTCTTAAGGAAGAATTAAACAAAGTGAGGTCTAAAAACATGCAAAAATGAGAAGAGGCAAAGAGCCGCATTCCTATTGACCAAGAGCCGCATGAGGCTCGCGAGCCGCGTGTTCGCCACCCCACCCTGCATTAGAGGAAAATCATACTGTCCAGAAGAGATTTCATTATGAAACATAAAAATGTTTCAGTTGGTGTGACAAATGAAGAACTAACTGAATTGGAGGTCTGTTCTACAAAAGACAAAACAAAATAACGCAGCAACTGAGATTGGAGAGGTTAATAATACTCATTTCATTCCATTTCCGAAAGTGACCGGTTCAAGCGACGTCTCTTCATCCATCGAGGGGAAGGTAGTAGTGTTTCTTTGATTTGTCTTACCGAAAATGAAAAACAATTAGATTCCAACGGAACCTGATGAAGATTCAAGAATTATATCTAAGCCAAGAAAGTCATGCGACCCCTGATTTGATCCTTCCAACTAGAACAAGGTCGGGATCACTTTCCCAAAGAACATCAACCATATCAAGCCTGTCCCCTCAAAAAAGACGCCCTAATAAACTAAAAAAAACTAGTTTTTTTCTGTTATATTAGGACAGTGTC
>CP045904.1:2731335-2745073 GCA_013387185.1 Caligus rogercresseyi | reverse complement strand
ATTATATAATATATATATATATATATAAAGGTGATTCTTATTTCAAACAATTTTGCCGCAAATGAAGTATGTTCGCAAGATCTGTGTTCTATTTTTTATATACATACATCTAAAATCAAATGAATAATAAAGTTTCAAAATGTTCATTTTTTGCGATTTTCCATAAAAATGACTATTTCAAAACTTTAATTTTTCGTTGAACTTTGGATACATAAAAAATAAAATAAATTATTAACAAAGTTAATAAGTATTTCAGCTCTAATTTTTTTTTCTCGAAGGACACTTCATATTCAAGATCCATAATGAGTATTTTTGTGGGCAGAAGGTATATGGTTTTCCCCAGCCGTATATCATGTACATTTATGTTTTTTTTCTCCACCACGTCCAATATTAGTAATATATACATATATTTATTTAAGAAATTCTACTTGTTCCTAATGAGGACTCAGTTCCCATGAGAGACAGGAAGAAAATAAATGTCATTAAATAATATTATACTCATACACCTGCAATGGTCAAAGTTTTTCATGAATTAGTATGAATGAAATGTTGAATACTGGAAAAGCTCGTTAAAAAGTTGTGTATGAGTTAATAATGAGTTGAGCCAAGAAACGAAGTTTAAAGTAAAGATAGACTTGAAAAAACCAGAACTAACAGAAAGGAATATATGATTTAAAAGTTTGTGTAAAAACCATTTAGAATATCAAAGTAGTAAGTAATCAGCAATAAGACAATTTATTATGGGGAAATCACTTAATTAGACATAGATAACTTTTGTGATGAGATGTGGAAACTTGATCCACGCCTTAGCTGCACAATACGTTAATGGCTGAATGTGGCGGCAGATTCAAGAAAAATCTAAAGGACTTATGGATATAGATATACAGCCATTTATGTAATATCACTTATTTAAAAAACATATCTACTGGCAGATACCATTTAAGTTTTGGTGTGGAGGGGCTTATCGAGCGAATAAAACAAGATAAAAACCCCTCCACAGCAAAATAAATTCCAGCAATTCTAGAATTGTAGTGATATTGTCTAAGATTGCTTTCCATTGTCTTAAAATAACTATGACTAAAAAATGCTTAAGGCACATTGACCAGGGGAATTGACACATTGATATGACCCGTGTGTCTCCTGCCTGAGGAAGATTGAATAAGCACATGTTTAAAGGAGTTGTGTTCCCATAGATGTTAGTTAAGTTCGTTGTATTATACTCCATATTGGATCAAGGCTCAAGCTCAATTCATAGATCTCTTTGATCCTTTCCTCAAATAAACAAATTAAGTGACACATGTTTTTTAATGATATTATGTTTGATGCCACATATTTAAAACGAAACAGAAGCTCCCTTGCTAGTTTTTACATCGCACCCGTCTTTTGATTGAATGCACGTAATTCAAGTCATATTCCGTACAACTTCGCGGCATTAATTTACGTTTAAGACAAAGGAACTCAATCATGAAATAATCATCATGATCTTAGAATAAAAACTACTACTCATTTCAATCCTTCTATCAAATACATTCTCTCTCTCTTAGCCAAGGACTTTCAACCTCACAAACCTTTTGTTGAATAAGCAATACGTTGATTCATAGGAAATAATTAAATCAGTGCATATAAAATATATATGTCGTATATGACAGTGTATTTGCCAAAATCTACACAAGCCTTTATTTCTGATAATCAAATAAGGACTTTGAATAGGGATGGTTGCAGGCTAGGTCCTTCTTCTTTCTACTCCGGAAAACAATTATTATATTTCATTTGAATGCCTCAGAAAGTTTTTATGATGTAAACATTAACATTTTACAAAGTAAGTTAGAGAGCATAAATATGGCGATTGAAAAGAAAATATTTTTTACGACGTGGTGAAAAATAATTTAATTTAAATTTGATCTTAATTTGATCCTCAATCTTAGAGTTCTTCATCAATATCAAAACAAAACACAATATATCACAATAACAATAATTATAAAAAATGGTTCAATTCAAATAAAATTAACAAAACATAGTATATGAATATGGTACAATAAAAAAAATATCAACTCCCAGGATAAATCACTTTCGCAGAGAAACTTAGACCTCCTCCTCGGTGTGATCTTGGCCTTTTTAGGGCTTCAGATAGCTTTGATGGAATAACTTTTTCAGACAAATTTATTCTTCAACTATGGCTTGCTCCGCTATAAGTTGCTCTGAAAATAATGGCAAAGACAACTAGAGGCATATATACACTCAGAGAGTGCAAACCTCCACCGTCACGGGGTCCTTATGAGCCTTCCGAGGCGGATTTTTCACGACTGAGGGCGGCGTAGAGGGACGGGGAGGGTTCCCCTCGACGGAAATTCCGAGAGGAAGACGCTCCTGGCACCCGATTTCACAGAACAGCGACTCTCTATTGGCAGAGTAGGCTAACTTGAATATTTATTAGTATTTAGGTCATTTTGCATCTTAAAGCAGCACTCAGAGATGCCGAAATCTTAATTACTTGTTTCTTTTGGCATTTCCAACAACTCCACAAAGTTTCATCCGAATCCGTTTCGTACTTTTTGAGTTATCCTGCTGACAAACAAACCAACCAACAAACCAACGCCAGTGAAAACAATACCTCCTTCAGCGGAGGTAATTATGTAGTTATCGAGGTCAATCCTCTTTTGAGATTATTATTTCACCAGAGTGGGATCGATCGACTGATGAGATTTTTTACATGCAACCAATTCGATTTCCGATGTACTCGTTCCTTTCTACCACAGGGTTTTACTTTCCTAGGGAAATTATAATGTTTTTTTAGATGATTTACCTTACCCCACACCGCTTTCAAATTTTTTGAAGTGGCCCAAATTACTTCAATTCTGCTGGCTAATTGTACTTTAGAATTATATTGGTATTTTTTAAAAAACTTACCTAAATTAGTTGCATGTACTGTCATTAATTTCCAATTCATTCCACTTGTCATATAATTCTTCTGAAAGTAAACTTTTAACATACTTAAGATCATTTTGTTATGGAGAGATAATTCATTTTTTATCAATTAGCAAATCCCTTTTTGTGGCCATTTGAATCTCTGCCTTTCTACATGAATGAGTTGTTTCTAATATTTGCATATGAAAACAAAGAGTTTTTGCAATTTTATCATGATTATTACGATATTAATATATGTCTACATGATACTAAATGAAATTAAACATTGGGTAAACAAAAATCATATGCTGATGCATGATATCCCCCCATCAAAAACGCTCCTTCAAACAATATATTAGATTGTTTTAATACATATCATAGTTTTGATATGGATATGTGCGTAGTCAGCTAGAAAGCAGCATATATTTTTTTCATAAAAAATCAAAACTAATATTTGTATTTATTTTCTCCTTTTCGAATTAACAATTAAATAATTCGGAGGTGTATTAAGAACCTCTACAGACATCATTAGCATTGTAAATCCTTTTTATATTATAGATACAGGATTTTTTTTATGTAAAACTAACGTAGTTTATTTGTTACTATTAATACAACAATTATTTTCATACTAAAATAAATAAGGAAAATATTGGCTTGTAATTTTTATAAGCGCAAGTAATGTTTTTAACTTATTTCCTAAAAAGGAAGAACCTGAGGTCGACGCATCCTTAACGAAGGAACAACAAATGATATACGCAAAAAGATCTACTGGTGATACAAACTCCGAGATACTTTCTCCATTATCAATATGGAATAAATAAACTAACGATTGATTTACGTTTTTCTAAATTTTATGAGATAATAATTTACATTTAAATTATTTATTTCTTAATCATTTCATATTTCCGACACATTAAGCCCACCTCAATACTGTTCAAAAGTTTTGATTCACCCATACAATTTTGTGTTTATGATGAAAAGTCACATTTTATTTACCGCACTTCTTCCGAATCCTGCAATCAAGTTGGCCCCCAGAACAACTCAATAAAGAACTTGTGACTGCACTGACCACTCCATTACTGATAGAATACTAGCTGCCTGCTTCTTCTCTAAATAACCTTGCACAATTATGAGACAGCTTGACCGCACGTGATACAATAGTAAGTGTCCATCCAACTTGTGGGAAGGGCTTATAGAGGTGTAGGTTAAATTTCTTCAGTTTACCTCAACAATTGACCAATAGAATTCCAAAAATGTTGTAATTGCTACTCATGGAGGAGTCTATGATCAAAGCAAAGTTTGAAAGTAAAAATATTATTTGAAATGAAAATAAAAATATTTATGATCTTGTCAATGTTTTCACTATATTTTCTATTAATTTTACAACTCATACGGTAAATAAAATGTGACTTTTCATGAAAACACAAAATGTTTGGGTGACCACAAACTTTTGAACAGTAGAGTATGTCCGTCAATTCTTTGTTTATTAATCCCCAGAATTCTTAATTATTGACTTTAAAATATACGCATAAAATAAATAATGTTTATTTTCTCCCAAGATAACAAATATTTTCATACAAACTTACATTTAGATTCAATATTAAAATCATCAACTGTCGTGATTAATATCAACATAATTTTTTTTTACGTCGTAGCTTTTAATTGGACAAGGATACCATATGTATATATATATATATATATATATATATATATATATAATATATATATATATATATATATATATATATATATATATATATATATATATATATATATATATATATATATATAGCGAGGTATGATCAAAAAGTATCCGACTTTTGGTTTTATTGGTCAAACGAACACAGCTATGGGGGCGGGACTTGCTGTGTGGTTGGGAGCATGACTACTGCGCATGCTCATTTTTTCTACAGCTCCAATACAAGTCAGTCGGCGTCAGGCCATTCATGATTGAACAGGTGCAAGTGAGTGTCGTCGGATTTTATTTTATTTAAAATGTCAGAAAAAGTCAAACAGCGTTATTGCATAAAATTTGTTGTTTTTATCTTGGTGATTCGCAAGTGGAAACAATTCGCAAGATTAAAAAAGTGTTTTGGAAATGAGCGAGGGGCACCACACAGATAAAGGAGTGGTACAACCGCTTCAAAGATGGCTGCTTGTCAGTTGAAAGTGAACCACGCTCAGGGAGGCCCTCACATCGAAAACGATGCCATCATTGATCAAGTGAGGAACCTGTGATGCAGAACCGCCGAATCACGATCAGAGAACTTGTAGACGAGGTGAATATTGTTTTGGTTCCATTCAATCAATTTTTACTGTTCGACTTTTTCTGACATTTTAAATAAAATAAAATCCGACGACACTCACTTGACTCTTTTAAATAGAACATTAAAGTTGTTTTATTGTTTTATTTTAATATACATGTGTAATGAAGAATAATAGATTTTAGCTATTATAATTCATATAAATAATAATATAACATTTTTAATATAAGCTTTGAGTATATTTCAATCTATTGAATCTTCTCGAAATAAAATTACCGCTAAGATAAGCAAAAAGTCCTAGTAAAGCATGTATATGTTTCTTAATATTCATATTTTGTTGATATATTACGTTACACTACTAAAAAACTCAATATATATTTGAAATATGTTACAAAACGAATAAATTAGAAGTTTTATGACATTTTCTTTAAAAATTATAATAATCGTTAATAGTTTAAAATGTAAGTATCTCAGTGTTAATTTTAAATATTTCATGCATAATGAGGTTTTTTTTTTCTTTATTCATATATTTTGCTAATATAAAAAATTATATGTAAAAAATATTACTCACAAATGAATGATTTGGAATTGAATAAACTGCATTGCAAAAAATGTATTCTATTGACTTAGTGTATCTGAATGCATTTACGGGAAAGATCTCTCTGACCTCTCCCAGTTGTATGAAACCGTATACGGTTAATTTATATGCAATCAAATATTACTTCAATCGGCTAACTACAATGATTATCGTTCTTTGTGTAATTTTTCTAAAAACTAAACTAAAGAAAGAAAATAATAGAAGATTTGAGTTATTAAAATGAAAGATCATTTCTACAAATATTAAATTTACCTAGATACTAACTCGAATAATAATAATAATACATCAAATCAAGCTTGGATTTCAAGCTGAGGGATCACCGGATAAATATACACGTTAACCAAAATGTGATATCCGCTGGGAATCCCTTTTCATTCATAGGAGAAGAAAAAAACCTTCAAAGAGTGACTGGAGCATATAGAAGCATTCATGTCTCATTTTTTCCATGACAGCTATTCCCAATGCACCTTTTTCCTTCCAATTTCGAAAATTATATATTACTTATAAATAGTTATATATCCATAACATATTGCTAAGTATTTATGTAGGACCAAAAATAAAGGAAAATTTTGTATGTAGAAAGCTCCTTTTTGATCTGAATTATTGTGACAGTTTTAATTCTCCTGACATAGTAATTCTAAGAATTTAATTCCATGGCGTTCATGACTCGACTGATGAACTAAAGAGACAAAATGATCTCAGTAAATCACCAAGGATAATTTGTCCTTCAATCATATTTAAATTGCTCAAGAGGTTACTATTGCCATAGATTATATTTATTCAAATTACCAGAGCTGCGACTACCGAATGTAAATCGGTATTCGATACTACCGACGGTAGATTTCAAATACCGAACCCTTTATATGATATTCGGTATAAGCTACCAAATATCGATACCGATTGACAATCGGTACGGTATATATGAAAGTATGACTTTTGTGACATTCATATAGAGACATAAAGATAAAGAGAGCTTACTCCCTTCAATAGCAGAGAAACAATTCAACTGTCGCTTTGCCCAACATAAACAAAGTGAAATGTGAAGCGCTCCATTGTGTGAAGAAATTGAACTTTGCAATATAAATAAACAACTTCAACTTATAGTATTATAGAGCAGATACATAAATAGACATTCAATATAAGCACATACTATACATTGAATACAAGAGTACCTGAAAGTGCATTTATCGGACAATAAGAGACATTTCATGAAAAAATCTAGAGCCTTCCATTTCCTACAAAATCCAAGTATATATATAATTTATATAAGATTAGTATGTATTAAACTTCAAATAATATCTTATAAATTAAAACAAATTATGTACTTATTGTCCTTTGTTATAAATTGTCCGATATTAAATGTATATGAAGAAGTCACAGAGCAGATACATAAATAAATTTCTCTCTCTTTCTATCTACCGTTCTTAGATAGGTTTTTTCTACCGAATCCCAGCTCTGCAAATTACCTATCTGTTCAAAACATAATCAGTGCTTTTGCTTTATCATTAAACAAAACTGTTGCCATATGATACTCCAAGGGATTAAACATCTGGTTAACTTGTTAATTTTTTAAAGTAATTTTGAAAATACTTTGGAGATGCCAAATCATGACTCATGAATAATGACATATGAAAGACTAAAAAGCCAATTTTGATTAGTGGAGTATTTTTTGACAATTTAATTGATATTAAAAAAACGCAGGAAGTTTTCTCTACTCTCATTGTTGAGGACACACAGGTTCGAATCCTCGTGAGGGGTGAGTTCAATATGATCAACAGGATATAAAAGAAGATTTTAGATTCGATGGAGTAGTTTTAATGCTATATTTTTATTTACATACTCAGAAATGCAGCTTAGTCGTATCGTATAGAATAAAAACTGTTGTAGTAAAGGGAGTTTAATTTCAGAGAATATATATATATATAAGAATTTCCTTCGGCAGTAGGCTTCTTTATGGCATGTCTTGTTGAAACTTGGTTTAATGTTCAACAAAATGACAGAAATCTGATGAAATATCTTTGAAGATCAAACCAACAACGCAAATGGTTTCATAATAAAATCAAATTGGCATTATATAAAAAGCTATCAGTTTTTGTGGTTTGTGTTCAGCTCTCTTTTCCTTTTGTTGGTGTGGAGACCTCAGAAGTCGTTTCTAAAAATGCCTCCCGATGTGTTGACAAAGCAAACAGATTCTGCTTCATTTTTGGTAAGTACACTTTTTGTCACAGAAACGAAAGATGTTTGCAATAGTAAAAAAGCCTACCACCTCTACATTGGCTGTAGGATTGGAGATCAAGACGAAAGCTGGGCTTCTTCATATGTTTGTTGCAATATGTGTGCGACAAAGTTTCGATGGCCTGGAGAGAGCTTTCTAACCATTCAACAGATGCTAATTCTGTCTGATTCCAGTAATTAGCAAAGGCTTGACAAAGAAGAAGCGATCGGTACCACATGAAGATGATTTATCATTTCCTATACTACCATACGATGTATATAAACATTTAAAAAACACTGGGTTTGAAGAGGGTTTGACATTACATTTTCCCAAAATTTATTTAAAATAATAAAATAGATGTTAACAAGCTCTTCTTTTAATTGAATTGTATTCATTTTTGCATGGGTCAAACTCATCAACAAAGAATAAAAGACGTGGGCGTTCCATATGTTCTAGACTGCCATGACTAGGATTAATCCTAAGAATGTCAAGAAAGGATAACAGAGGCGATCCCAACATAAGGAAGCACCCTGTAGGGGGATGCCCCTCGAGGCATCAGATAGGTTCTCCATGCCAGTGATACAATTATTGGTGGACCATCGTGTACAGAGCAGGGACAGCCACATGTGTCATCCGATTTCGAACCCTCAAGAGCTCCATCTAGAACAAAATGGAGAAGACTTTCATGAAAAATGCTTATTCTACCTTGAGACAGCCATAACAACAGCTGAATGCTGCCGCATTGAGATGTAAAATTACTCCGTCATCATCACTGCAATGCATCAAAATTTTGATTTGTGCTATTTTGAGTTGAGGAAATATTTATAATCGAAGCTTTAAAAACGTAAATAATCATTATGTTTGTATGTATGGCCATAATTATGACTGTGTGAGTGGCTGTATGTTTTGAGGTTGTGCATGTATATAAGAGAGTATTCATTGAAATTACTTAATTCTTCAAGAGCAGCCTGAGAACAAAAGCAGGCGTTGTTAGCCGAAAGATGTACATAGAAAAACCTTCTTTTTTCACATACAAAAAAGAAAGAAAGAAGGAGGAATTACAAATGAGAATCGTTAGTCTTAAGTAGATAAATCATTAGAGCAATTAGTGGCTGAGTACGTTGTATTGTATTGTGCAGGAGTACTGAGAGAGGAGGGGGAGGTCTTCATATTCATTTATTTTGGCCTCTTTGAAGATGTGGCGGGAAGGAGGGGAATTGGAGGAAGTATCTTCATCAATTGATTCTTAAGAAATAAGGAGGTTAGATGATGGTAATAAGCTGGCCATAAATAACACAAAGATGTGCAGCTGGTATTTGATTTACTTAGAAATCATATATATATATATAATATATACTCAAGTCTACTTGGCTACTAACAAATAAATATACTAGGTGCTTGTAACCGATGGGCCGCCGTCCAATTCCAGATGGGCCGATATCCGATAAATGATGGTAATAAGCTTACCATAAATAACACAAAAGATGATGTTATTTGAATATTTGAAGTTATATATATATATATTATTATAAGTTATATATATATATGTATATATATATATAATATATATATATATAGTATATATATATATATATATATATATATATATATATATATATATGTATATTACTCTAGCTTCCTGGCTAATAACCAGAATAGAAGAAAAAAATCAAATAAACCTAGCCACATGCTACATTTTTAAATACATACAACAAAGTCAGCTATATTGAAGAAAACTAAGGAAATGCTTTATTTTATATATTTACTCACTAAACCTAAACACTAATAATGTTTGCAATGTTATTCAAGAACCATAATCCTTTTGCTTCTTATTGTTATGATAACAATAAATAGTGTTAGTTCATAGCGACAAAATATAAATGTGAAGACTCTTAAAATTTCAATCAGTCAAATCCTAGGAAGAATGTTTTACTTTTCTGGGATCCTATGAATCCTACTCCGTCTATATTTAGGATCCTCTACGTTAAGAATTCGTGTTCCACCTTGAAGTTCCGGAGCTTTAAGAGCTATGCCCTGAACTCGAGCTCGGGGAGAATCAGGATCAATTACGGACAGAAGAAGGCGAACCTGACTGGATGGATCCGGAACTTTCTGTTTTACTGTGGAGTTCCAGCACATATAAGTTCGTAGATGCCGAGGAGCCTCTAGTCAAGGAAGAGTTCGAGGAAATCTTTAAGGCTGGACCTATCGACGATTTCCTTACCCATCGGATGAGGTTTGGACACTACTAGTGTGGCAATACGACACATCACTCGATTATTGTTGGCTTCAACAATAATCAAAAAATGCCGCTCGACAGTCTTCTAATAGGGAAACTCAACCCTAGGGAAGTCATATCAATCCAGGCCCGGCAGCAGGACCAGGCTGTTGGAGGGGCCCTACAGTTGCTATGGGGGCACAGTTGGCAAATTCATAAAAAATTGGGCCCACGTCATTCGGTGGGCGTGCCTGCCCCCCCCCCCCATCCCGCCAGCTTGCATCAAGCTCAAGCGAACAATGGAGTCAGAGATGGTGAGGAAGGATTCAGTTCTCTTATTGAAGTAAGAGGATCCAAGGCGTGGAGTCGCCCCAAGAAGTTAAAGACCCAAAGGCATCCCAAGGCATGGGATCACTAGTGTTCTGCATTTGAATGGAACCAAGGAGGATAAAATGCCTAGATGCAGGGTGGAAGTGCAACTATAGAGGAGAGTGGGTCTCTTCGCTTTCTATTGAGAGGAACCGAAGCCGACGACTGCAGCTGTTTCTTTCAGCCTCATAAGTGGTGAGGGCGACATAATTTCATCGAATTCGTTGTTGATGGTTGTATAATTAAATTCATCCTCGACCTCGAGTTGTATGAAGAAAACTAGACAATAAGGCAATCTTCCCCCAACTTCTGGGGGTCTTAACCTCTCGACCCTTTACATACGGCTTCATGATGAGACTGTCTGTTTCGGACCTGATGGGATTTCTCCAAATCAAATATAAATAACTATGGAGGACAAAGCCACTGCCAAGGAAAAAGAGGGAGAGGCAATAAGATGATGAAACCCTGAAGAAGTAATGAAGCCACGTTATTTTTACAATATGAAGAGTTATTATGGCACCATATAATTTAAATTGTTTTCCAATTAATGTCATGAATAAAAAATGCACGAGTATGAAAGTTTTTGAATTGATTTTATTCTTAGATAACTTATAGATATATTTTGTGACGGTACATGAAACTACATAAACATTTCACTAATAATAAAAATAAATGAAGATATTTCTTCAATATCGACTGAATGTTATTTCTTATGATAACCCTCCGTGGTAGGATGGTTTTTACGTAGACGGGTGCAAGATGCACAGTTTATACCCATATATGACTTGGACTTATTGTTCTCAGACTTGTCTCCATAGGTTTTTATTGTTTTATGACTTATATTTTAGCAAAATTGTAAATTCAATGAAGGTAAATATTTCAAGAAACTCAATACTCCTTCTTGACATGATATTAATTATATCATGCGAAGGATAATTCTAGTGATGTAGATTTATGATCCGTAGATGAGTAAAGCCCTAGATTAATATCAAATGAGACATAAATAAGTTAGAGGTACAAACTGGCTTTTGAATTTTGAACTGAAAGAGCCATGAGAAATAATATATGATATAACCACATTGTAAGTTTTTTTTCTTTTTCATTATTTCAATATACAAATACTCCCCTTTTTACTTTAAGTTTACGAATATACTTTAATGTAAAATATGAAATGACAAGAAAAATACTTTAACTAGTAATACAAAGAACGAAAGCCTTAATAAAAACATAATAAATACACACTAAATAGTGAGGCATATAATTACATGGAAGTCTTAAAGGATCAGGATCAATCTTAAGAACTTTGAATAATTTTATTTCTCAATAGATATTTTTATGTAAATTGAGAAGTAATAAGTATTTGGATGGGGTGTACAGATGAATAAATATTAAAATTAAGAACAATATGTCTCCCTACCCTATAATTTTTCAAAATAACGGATTATGATTTTAATATGACAACGTGTAATATTTTTATACATATTTTAAACTGTGGGATTTTTTTGAACATGTGAGTAACATTTCATAAAATTGTATTTGAATTTTTTTTGTAACTGTGCATATGATATTCATTTGACCCAATTAAAATAAATATGGAGGCTAGACATCCACATACAATATACTAACAAAATATTTCGAAATAATAAAATGAATGTCAGAGAAGCTTGTTAATTAACATGGGTTAATAGTATTATCCCAACTCGAAAATAAAACTAAGAGCAAAAATTCAAAATTAATGAAAGATGGACAATGTTTATTTATCAAATCATAAGTAATCATTCAACGAATTCATAGGCGTCTTCAATGTGAGCCTCCGTTAATTTTCTTCTGTTGTAACCTTTGAATTATGGGAGGCAGAAAAGTGTAGTTTGAATTATCGACCAAAGGAAGCATATATACAAAGTTATTATTGTCTTCACCATTATTGGAATGCTGTCTTTGATGATTGCTAGCTGAGGAATGATTTCTGCATCTGGAAGAGTTTTTGCTTTATTTATTGCCACGTTATTGTCCTCCAATTCGCCAATGATTTTCAACCGAGTTCGTGGATGAAGCTGAGCGGATCTATTATTTTGGCATCTGTTATCGGAAAGTAATGAGAACGTTAGTATTATCGACACTTGAAATGGAAATTTATCACAAGCAATGAAAGAGTATGAAATGATATAAAATCTCTGCATCTATTGTTTTAGAGTTCATAAGAGCCTCCTTTCAAAAACTACAATTTTTTGATCAATATAAAAAGAGATAGAACTAGTCAAGTATCTATAAGTTCATTTATTCCATGCAGGTTAATTTAGTATTACTTCAAAGTCATTACAATCATTAAGGAGAGGTTCTGAAAAACAATTTACTCAAGCACTAGACAAACTCGACTCAGTTGTATCATGTCCTCATCCAACCTCCAGGACTACATTTACACGAAACACAGAATCCTTTTAGAGGCCACAGTGCCCATCCAGGCTTGACTCCGTCCCTGAGGAGGCATGAACTTGGCTACATGCTACAAATCACTACAAACAGCTACCAGGAGCAATCCTCAATTTTTGACGGACCTCTTGAGGGCAGCCAGTGCGTGGGGTCCTCTTTCGTTGGTCACTTTGGGTTGCGCTGAGACCAGCTGAATCTTCCTCACGCCCTTTGATGAGGTCGAAACGTGTTTGATGGGAGGGAGGAGACTCATGATCTCTTCTTACCTCTAGCCCACGGTTTCACATTGAAAAATCTACACAGATGCGCATTGATCCCTCCTAGCAGATCTCTCTTTCTTTGCCTTACTCATTTTTCTGCGCTCTGGGCCTCGGACATTGATAATTATTATAATTCGCTAGCGTGAACTTACATATCGGACGAAATAGAAGAGTAATGAACAATCTTCTGAAACTTCTCGAGTGGATCCCAAATTGCAATGTTAGATTGAAATATAATGATTTAAAAAAGTCTTCTTTTTCGCCGTCCTTCTTTTTTTTTGTTGATATAAACGGTTTTTCCTCTTCCAAAACAGGAAAACAAATCGAAGACAAGAAAATCAAGGGTAGAAACTGTTCGCTCTTCCTTTTTTGCTTGTATTTCTTACAATTTCATGCGAAGTTTAAACAAATAATGTAATCAGTTTGTGTACATGAAAAAAAAAGAACGGTCAAAAGCAACAGTTATTTACAACTCGTTCA
>CP045904.1:2695001-2731235 GCA_013387185.1 Caligus rogercresseyi | reverse complement strand
CACATTTAGACTTTAAATATATGTCATTTTGTACAAAAATGAAGGGTTTTTCTTAGAGACTCACTGTTCCTCACTCAAAGGTCTTACATGATTAAAATTCATATGAATATGAAGAAAAAAATCAAGCTTTAATTTGATATGCTTAATGTTCCATAAAATGCCTTATCTTAATCAAAATTAGCAAATGAATATTTTTTAAATCCTCTCCATTTTGCCCTTTTTTAGAGAATTCATAAGTCACCCAGTGAGATAGAAACAGAGAGAGAGGAACTGACGTCACAACGTAGGTAAACAATAAAGAGGAATGTTCCCTTTCATTGGAATTTGAGTGTTTTTTCCCCGGAAATCTTCCGAGGATCCAGGATTCCTAATGACTGTCCTGCCGGCTGTGCCGTCGTACTCAACATTTGTGACAAGAATTCACCGTGACACAGCCTTGGATCAAGCATGGAGCAAGGAGTGGAACCTTAGGAGGACATGACTCCCCAGAGCAAGGTGCTCAGCCTATTCTCTTTGCATCAAAGAGGATGACGAGTCGGAGACAGACAGACAGACCCTCAAGGACCCCTCCTAAATGCTGGTTGCCTGGCTTATTCCGTCTGCATCAAAGAGATGATGTGTCGGACACCCCGAGGGAGGGAGGGAGGAAGGACTCCCGTGAGAGAGAGAGAGTCATTGCCCTTTTGTCTGTCTACCTACTAGCCTGTTCTATCGGGGAGTCTCCTATTCAAGTGAATCCATCGTTTTGCAGCAGAAAAATGAATTACTTACGTTTTCGTTTGCTAAATTCACCTTTTATTAAGTATGGAAAAGATGCAGCGGGACGACCTCCCTTCAGCCACCCACCCACGTCCTTCAAAACTCATAGCCGCCGCCCCGAGGACCCAGGAGCGTACTGCCAAGACAAAGACAAGACATCCAACAACACAATCCTTTCACCAGCCACAAATCACAATGATACACATCATCATTTATGAGACGTGCAGTTGTCTACCCACAATCCGCCGCCGTCCTCTATTCCGGGGGGGGGGGGGGGTCTACTGCCCTACATCCACTCATCCTGAAACAGAGCACCATTTCAACAGTAGCCGCGGCATGCCATGAAGATACCACACAAGCTAACCTGCATGGAACTGGGAGAGACTCCCATCCCCCACACACTCAAGAAGGCGGACCGAACACCACCACGCCCTCGCCTGCATGGCTTCACTCTTCACGTCACTCTAAATCCATACTTGGGAACTAAGCAAAGACTTTCCAACACCCTCAGGTGGAAGCCATCTCCCCATGGGGCCCGAGTCCTCTACGGAGCGCTATGGCATCCGCTCCACAAGTACGACCTCCTCCAGATATTTCAAAGAGGACAGGGGAAAAAAATATCTAATTAACTCAACTAAATATTTCATACTTATTTATCCCGGTGCTAAAATGGCAACATGCAATTTACACGTATTTATAATTTAATGTACATCATTTAGTTTAAAATATACCATCAGATAATTAATATATGTTGTTAATATATGTTGTTAAAATATTTTTTTCTTATATAAAACATAGGACGATACACATGAAAAAAAGTCAGCTGATAATGAACAAAATCAATTTTTGTCACAAAATGGATCTTAAAATCTATTTAGCATGAAACCTGACCTGATGAAGATAAACGGATATAATTCCTGATTAAGCAGTGCAAAACTCCTAAATAAGTTGTTGACATCTAAGCAACTATCAAGAATTAAAAAATAATAGTTTAGAGAGTAATTAATTGTTTTTTTATTCAGGCCCTCCAATTTACATCACATATATATGTATACGTAAAAAGAGGAATTACATACTTTGACATCATTGAACATTTTAGTTTAAATTATTCCCCCCTGATAAGCCTTTCAGCACATATAAAAATTAATAAAACCGTTATACATCTAAAAAAAGCAAATGAGGGCTTGACAAATGAAAAACAATGTATACAAATGTAAAAGTTCTATCAAAAAATCATTTTCGTTAAAAAGCTTCATACGATTTAATAATTCTTTTTAACTTTGATATATATTAGTAGAAACTTTGGGATAAAATTAGATCAAATCCTCACCATACTGCCATCCAGATACGAAGGCATTTGGGATTCAGCAGTGCAAAACCACTAAATAAGTTGTAGAAATCTAGGCAACAATCAATAAGTTAAAAGAATGTTTACAGTGTAATTAATTCCTTTTTATTTTCATGCACCTTACATATCAAAACGGTTCAATGAGCGATAGTCAGCTTTTAAATATGATGTCCCAATGATTTGAAGATAATTGTAACAGTTCTTGTACGATTGCTATTTCTTTAAAGACTAGCTCATTTCAGTTCCGTGGCTAAGGCTAGGCCTGTGGGAGGACATTCCATGCAGGTTCGCTTGTGTGGTATCTTCATGGCATGCCCGGCAGCTACTGTTGAATGGTGCTCTGTTTCAGGATGAGTGGATGTAGGGCAGGTAGACCCCCGGAATAGAGGACGGCGGCGGATGGTGGGTAGACAACCTCGTCTCCTAAATGAATGGGGTAAATTCCTCTTTATTGTTTACCTACGTTGTGACGTCAGTTTCTCTCTCTTTGTAGACTGGCACGTATGCTCTGGGCTCCTCGGGGCGGTGGCTATGATTTGAAAAACGGGGTGGGTGGATGGAAGGGGGGCATTTGCTGAATTTTCCATACAAATATTAAGGAATTTTAAACAAAAACGTAAGAATTTCATTTTTCTTCTGGAAAACATGGATTCTCTGAAAAGGAGACTCCCCGAAAGAATTGGCTAGTAGAGAAGTATAAGTGTGCAATGACGAAGTAAAAATTGAAATGAGTACTTTGATCCAAGCTCTATCAAATCATTGCTGTTATTTTTTTCTATACTTCAGTCCTTGTATGCCAAAAATGGCTCTGAATCGAAAAAGTGCTGAAAAAATTGAAATCCATTTAACTCTGAATTATCACTAACTTTGAAAAATGAATACCATATTCGGAATCAGTGGATAAAACTCTATAAGAATTAGTGAAAATTAGTCCGACCTAAATTTGGCTGTTGGCCAGTGTAATCAATTGTCAGTTCACTAATTTGTAAATAAAAAATTGTATCCATTTTTTAAAGTTCAAAATTTCAGGTACTTCATATTTTCTGTGGATGCCAAGGATAGGGTGGAGGCCAAGTGCACCCAGCGGACCTGTAGCAATGTCCTCAAGATGCAGCAGCACTCTGTGTATAACTTGATGAGGCACTACAAGAGTGTAAGTAAAATAAAATATTAAATAATAAATGTAAATAATTTACTTAGTCTTGTTGATTCAGTCACATGACACATACTTTTAAATATTTTAATTATTTAATATTTATTATGTACACAATAATTAATACTAATAATAATAATAATATAATTTATTTTCATCTTTCAGCACCACCCCAGCCTGGTGAATGAGTTACTGGCGGCCATAGAGGGTGGGTCCAAGCGGGGCAGACACTTCTCTGGGACCACTTAGATAAATAGCCTTAAATAGGTTTTTCTTATAATTAATTATTTATAAATATTAATAATTAGTTATAATAAGTTTTAATAACTAAATAATATTAATATTATGAACAATTATTACTAGAAAACACCTATTTTAGGCTATTATAAGCTTGGAGCGGACTTTATAGTAAAAAATTGGTGATCGGACCTAAAAATTAGTGAGCGGACCTATTCCGCCAACCTGAGCGGAAGAGCGGAATGAAGTGAGCGGAACAGCAGTACTCAAAAAATGAGCGAATGAGCGGGAGCGGATCAGTTGCCCAAAGTGAGCGGATGAGCGGTGAGCGGAAAAGCAAAAAGTGAGCGGTGCCCACCACTGAAATTAAGTCATGTCCTTAAGTTACTATTTTTTATTTTTTTATTTTTTAGTGTTCTTATTTATCTGATATATTTGTATTTAATTAATTGGATCCTATACTTTTAGTAGCTCTAAAATTAGTCACCTTGCTGATGAAGATAGTCCTTCAATATTCCCGTTTTTATAACCCCTCGTGATTTGTTTATATATATATTGCATATTATTTCTGTTTAGTTGAGTTTGGGTCTTTTTTGGTAGATTAATTTTAAACTATAACGTTTATTTATGTACTTTTTACGCAACTCTACCTACTTTTTTATAATTGTATTCTATGTAATACAAATTTTAAATAAAGACCATTTAAAAAAGTAAGTGTCAAATTGACACCAAATATATATTACATCACACAACCGTATACAATTACGAATCCTTCCTTCCAAGGAAGTTATTTATCTATAAGATTAGTTTAAATGAAGCATGGTTAATTGAAATAAGCAATCAGACATAATATTATATATCCATCAGCAGCAAACAACAACATAAAATGATTGACTCATATTTTGAAAGCACCGCTTTCCATCTTTTTCTCTAATGATGGATAACTTGTATTTTATTTATACTTCCTTTTTCTTTGAGTGCCGATGCCCTAGAGACTGATAGAGGAAACAGGGTAGAGGAAGAAGTAGTGTTGATCTTATTATTATACATATATGTATGTGTATTACATAGAACTATGTATATATATTTGTGAACATCAATACATCTACAGGGAAATTACATTCATTTATTTAATAGGAATCCATCAGGTTAGAGAGGAATAGATAGTAGATTCACTTGCATTCACTTACATATCACATATCAATGTATGGATATCATTGGGCTCTATGAAGATCCTTTAATAACCATGAAAATAACAAATACGGATATATATTAATAAAATAATTTTCTGGCGCTTAACATTTGTTCTTTTCTGTGTATTCTGTGAGCCTTCTTTTTACTATGAACTAATGCGCAAGTGCCTTTGAGTAAGAGAGCTTCTTCTTCTTTATGAGCACCATGAACTTGCTAGAGTCATAACCTTATCTAAAGCTTAGGAATCTAAAATACTTGCCCTTGGTTTTATCTATAAAAAATGAAACTTTATATGTTTGCTATTTTTTTAAATTTAATATATCAAACTTCTACTTTTCATTGATAAGCATATTTAAACGAGGATATCCTCTTTCCCCCCTCAAATTCTTATTAAATACACACACACACATATAATATATATATATAAATTTCAATTCAGTGTTGAATCCCACCGTTAAAAATATATAAATATATATATATATATATATATATATATATATATATATATATATATATATATATATATATATATATATATTTATACGGTGGGATTCAACACTGAATTGGAATTATATATATATATATATATATTCAGTGTTGAATCTGATTAAGGAACGTAAAAATATTTTATAATACTTTAAACTTGTGAAATAATGATATAGTATATTGTAGGAATTTTGAGATTTTTTCTCTTCGTACATAATATCATTTCACTTATTTCTACGTAGTTCTCTTCGGTCTTACTTTTTTATAATTTGGTGTATTTTTTGCCTCTACTCCATTGGTAATAATTCTTTTAGCGAAATTATATCAAACTCACAAAGAAACATATTTTTAAGAGTCAAATTTGATTTCTAATTTATAACATCAAATTGAATATCTATGTCCATATCATATTTGGACACTAGATCATAATGAAGATATTGGTTTCACTGACTTTGAGGGGGTTTATTTCATTAATAAAAGTTTAGAAGCCTTGCCGGCTCTCGAGCCCCTGTTCAATTATTGGGGAAGAAAGGAATTACACTTGACAGCTTATATAATCATTAAAGTTATAAAAATTAGATCCTCTCGTCTTCAGAACGATGATTTAAATATTGAATGATCACTGACACACTTGAAGTTTGGGCCAAGTTCTTCTCAGTATTCCAAAGGAATTGTAAATTGTAAAGTTTGAGAAGAAACAAATTACTTTTTCTTATATTATTATTCAATCCGAAACTTCTTTGATTACATCATGACTTCTACGTGTCTTAAAGGGATTAATTTATAGGCTTTTATTCTGGAAAACGAGATATTATTATTACCGCAATGATTACCAAAATGTCAACCAATTTTATACGCCAAACGAAGCTCAAATGATTCATTGGGGTTTTAAACATGGCGAAACTCGTCCTTATATTAAGCTTCTCACCTTAGGAATATATATAAAACGATGCTTACTAGAATTTGTATGTCTTTTTGGTCCTTAAAATGGCCTGTTTTCTTTGTTGTTTTATTTCATATATATATTGTTCTGGCTGACATTTTCAGAAAACTCATAGAAGTCAAGACCAATAATATACTAAAATAAACGATTGAGTCCAAAAAAATATATGTTTTGTGTTTTAAATGAAAAAATAAATTTTTGACCTCAAAATTCCCGAGCAAAGCGGGTCTTTATAGAACTACGCCATCGACTTGGTGAATTTCAGTGGCTGAACTCCTACAGATATTTTAGCCATCTAAAGAAAATTGTTAAACAGTATTTTTACTATTACAACCGAAAGTTTTAAATTATTGTTGTTTTTTGTTTTAATGTTATTTTATATAATGTATTGTAACTTGTCAACAAAATTAGTATATATATTGTGAAACTTTTTTAACGCTTTGTTGTGTCCTTATTGTAGCTAGGTCTTCTGGTAGTAGTCTAATTTTAAACTATAATGTTTATTTTTGTATAATTTTTATACACAATTCTACTGCCTTTTTACTTTGTATCTTCTGTTAAAAATGAAATAAAGACCTATATTAAAAAAAAAATAAAAAATTAAATAAAATAAACAATATCTATAATTTGAAACATTATTAGATCCCATAGCGTGCTTTTTAAAGTAATAACAGTATGTGATATTCAATCCACCACCAAAGGGCCTTATGGAATATGTCAAATGTCAAAGAAAAAGTCTTTGTGCCTTGGTAAATATTATTTTCTAAAAAGTTCAAACATAAAGCCTACATTAAATGGATTTGACTTTCGACGGAGTTTGTTTCTATGATAATATTTGTGTAATGTTTTTATACAGAAGAAAAAAACTATACACTAAGAATATGGCTAAATTTTTACAAGCATAGAAAGAGATATTTTTAATAGTAAAAAACTATGAACTAAATTCTAAACTCATGTATAATATTTCCAATATTTATGTTAAAACATTAGTATGTGTATTTAACGAATTTGCATCAATTTATATGTATTTATGATTTTGCTTATATAACATACAGCAAAAGAGTCAATTTTTGAAAAGTAATTATAAGTATTTTTTAGTTAGATAGCCTTAGTTTCAGTAAACTTTTTGTCTATGATGTATGCAAAAGAGAATTTGAGGTGAAAATGAATGCAGAAAAAGTTTATATTTAATTGACCTTATTCAACAAGGAGCTCGTAATTCAAAAATTACTGTTGATAGTTTTGCATCCTCAAGGATATTTTAAAGGTTTTTTCATAAAGAATATCTTTTAATAGAAGAACGAACTTTGATTATCGTGTGAATGGAAAATGAGTTTTTTATAATAAATATTTTGCTCAAGTAGTATCAAAAACAGATAAAGATGGATTTTAAAAAGTTTTTTTCTTTGACGATTTAGGATACATCAGAGTTGATATTGTTCAAGATTTTAAAGAATTCCCGACACAAAAACATATTTCAAGTATATATACAGGAAAATACAACGTATATGAAACATATCAGTCAATGTTATTTTATATCCTCAAGTTTTCCCTCCGGATAAATAGGAAACAATACAAAAAACCTTTTCACGGATAGATACAACATTCTATATCAAGAGCCTATCTACAACAAAATATTGTAGATATCTGGATATATAAAAACTTTCAATTGATTTATTTTTTCCCTCATTTCTTTGTTCCATATTTTAAGAGAATAACGGTGCGAGGCATTGTGAATCGTTTTGTTTTTGGATTTCCTAAACTTGATAGATGAAGTATTTTACTAATATAAAAGTTGTGAAGGAAAATTGATTTACAAAAGTTAAACTTTTGTTACATATCTTATAAGTGGGAAAACAAACAAATAGTGTTTCCCTGTGCTTGTATGCTTACTCTACGCTATAAAAATATATAATATATTAGTGTATCATTGACGAATTAACAACAAATTCAATGGACAGTAAAATAGTTGATCATTTTTTATGTTTTCATATCTAAGGTGGAATCATTAAGGGACGGGTCTTACAGATACACTTTACCTCCCGTATATTATTTTATTCTTCACCTCACCCTCATGAAGAAGATAGTTAATCATTATCTCTGTTCTTTGAGCCTCCTGTAATTTGTTTTTTTATTGTTGTGTAGGTGAGTTTTGGTTGTACTAGATACAACAATTTTAAACTATAATCGTTTCTAGGTATATCTTTATGTACTTTAACATATTTTACCTCCGCCAAAGGAGGTATTGTTTTCACTGGCGTTGGTTGGTTGGTTGTTTGTTTGTCAGCAGGATAACACAAAAAGTACGGAACGGATTCAAATGAAACTTTGTGGAGTGTTGGAAATGCCAAAAGGAACCAGTGATTAAATCTTGGCATCTCTGAGTGCAGAATTAAGATGCCAAATGAGCTAATACTAATAAATATTTCAAGTTAGCCTACTCTGCCAATAGATGTCGCTGTGCTGTGAAATCGGGTGCCGGGAGCGTCTTCCTCTCGGAATTTCCGTCGAGGGGAACCCTCCCCCGTCCCTCTACGCCTCCCCAGTCGTGAAAAATCTGCCTCGGAAGGCTCATAAGGACCCCGTGACGGCGGAGGTTTGCACTCTCTGAGTGTATATATGCCTCTAGTTTTATTAATTTTGAATTATTCATATCTTTTGACGCAATTCCTTCTTTTTTAAATTAGTTAGTTCGTAACTGATTAACATATATTTTACACCGTCAATATACATTTTTATAAATACATTTATAAATATATTACTTTATTATTTTGAATCTTATATATATGTACGACTAAAATCCCCTACAACCACGGAGAAGAATTTACTAATTTAGGATCAATATTTAAGACACCCCAGGGAAATTGTACATTTAAGTTATATTCATAAACACACACTTAAAATACAAAAGAATATATTTCCATTATCTAGCACCATCTTAAAAAGTCCTTGAGAGCTTCTTCTTTCAACACGCTGAACCAAGTATATTTTTGTATTATTTTAACCCAGGGGAAAACACATTTTAATCGATTTCCTAGAAAACGCAATTTATTGTTTTTTAGCATATTTTATATTCCTTTCAATATGTAATATTCTTTGTTCTTTTGAATATATTAAATACTAGAATTTTAGAGGAAAGTTTTAAAAATGTATGCTCATCCATATAGACTATATATTAGTGGTTTGAAAATGGTTGTACTCAAGTTATGAGCGGTATTTGATATTCTTTGTTCCCATATTTTTCAATTTCTAAAAAATATTAAAATTAATTTAAAAATCGATCTTTTAAATATATGAAGTACTTCCATTCCATAGGAAGGTTTTAAATGTATATTGTGCTTCAAATATGGTGTATACCAGTGGTTCGAATACTCAAGTCATCAATGACGTGGTATAGATATTAGTCAGATTATGTAATATGTATATTTACCAGGAATCGACCGGGTACCCGGCCCAGTGTCTACAAATCACCGTGCCGAGACTTCAGGAATTTATATATATATATATATATACTAGCGAATGTTACCCGGCGCTGCCCGGGATTTTCCAACTGGACAATAGTCTAGAATGGAAAAAAATCGTACGAATTATTTTAGTGATGTCATCGCATATATTTTGTATATTAAAATTAGTTCCTTAAAAAGTCGTCATTGGGTCTTCATTACCATTTTTTCCGTTTTGTATTCTTTATTGGTGGGTATTTAAACATGCTAAAAGAAGAAATCACACGACTAATTTCATTGATGTCATCGCATGTGTTTTTGTATATTTAAATTAGTTCCTTAAAAAGTCATCATTGGGCCTTCATTACCATTTTTTCCGTTTTGTATTCCTTACGGTGGGATTTAAACATGCTAAAAAGAAGAAATCACACGAATAATTTCAATGATGTCATCGCATGTGATTTATCATATTAAAATCAGTTCCTTAAAAATTGTCATTGGGTTTTCATTGCCATTTTTTCCGTTTTGTATTCCTTAAGGAGGGGTATTTAAGCACGTAAAAAAGTTATATTTTAAGTCATTTCATAGAGTGCCTATGTTATTTTCTTATGAAAGTAGTTCGTTTAAAAGTTGCCATTGCCATTTTTTCCGTTTTCTATTCCTTAAGGCTGGGTATTTAAACTTCATAAAGAGAAATTCATTTTGAAGACATTTCATTGAGTGCCTTTGTTATTTTCTAATGAAAAGTAGTTCCTTAAAAAGTCGTCATTGTATTGCCATTGCCATTTTTTCCGTTTTGTATTCCTTAAAGCTGGGT
Source organism: Caligus rogercresseyi (assembly GCA_013387185.1). Lineage (NCBI taxonomy): Eukaryota > Metazoa > Arthropoda > Copepoda > Siphonostomatoida > Caligidae > Caligus > Caligus rogercresseyi. The sequence goes on along the minus strand of CP045904.1, from coordinate 2,720,855 downwards.
ATTGATATGACTCTCCAATTCTTGGCATGATTAAAATTTGAATAGCGCGATGTTGCATTATAAAAAGTTGTTATTTTCCACAAAACCTAAATTTGGGGGGCCATTACCTACTACAGGGACAGAAAGAAACTTATTTTTAAGTAATCATATGGAAAACGAATTTTCCGGTAAACACTCAAAAATAAAAAAAACACGTCTTACTACCTCATACTCATCCACAGAAAGTTTGGTCAAAATCTAACTTGGCCATTTTAAAAAATCGTCAAAAAACGTTTTCGCGAATAAAATAAGCATGGCGATGACGAATTTTCCAGGAGTTGAAAACCCCACCCAGACACTCCCTGAGCTCTCAAAACTTTTCACTGAAAATTTCGTCAGGATCTAATGAACCGTTCGGGAGATACAGGGAAACGAACGAACGGAATTCTTTTTTTATTAGTATAGATATATTTTTTGGGGAATTTCTTTTCTAAAAAAAAGTTGTCACTTTTTTTGGAATTTCTTTTTTAAAAACAACGTCGTCATTTTAGAATGACGAAGGAACGAAATATACTGAAGTCCTGGCCTGGTTTTAGCCCGGCCCGGATTGAAAAATTCCAGTCCCGGCCCGGTCCCGGTGAAAAAAAGTGCCCCGGTCGTTTCCTGATATTATAATAGTATTTTTATGCTTTTCAAACTACCAAAGCATTAAAATAATACAAAAACTCGTGAAAATAATCCCTCTCCTGGAGGAATGGGACGTCCAAACGAATGGTTGCATAATATTTTCAAAGTCTATGATTTGATAACGATAGGCAGTTAATTCAATAATTCGACTTTGTTTGTTTTAAGGGTAGTGTTATTATAAAAACTACAATAATAAGGAATTTTAAAAAATACCCTTTGGGATTTAAAGGTCACAGAATACTTTTTAAGAATAATTTAATTTGAATTTTAAGGATATGCTATAAGTATTTCATTAATTATCTTGACAATTTCATTATTATTTCATGAGTCATTTGAACTAGTAGGTTCGTTTTTTAACTGAAACTTTGAACTATATAGTTTGTTTTGTATATTTTACATATAGATCCATTTCAAGGCATAATATAATAGTTGTATGTGTTATGGAGGGATGAATGACGGAATAAAAAAATAATCTTTATTATCTTATCTGCCTCTATTGATATTTAAAAAAATAGAAGATCGAAGAGTTTATTTTCGGATAATATCCTGTCTCTGATCCTGTAAGAAGAATTGTGTTTAGATTTGGTTTAGAGCAAAAACAAATGATGAAAGTACATATACATTATAGTTCCAAATATTAGCTAACGAGAAAATGCAACGGATATTTTGTTGTGATTGTATAATGTTTTTTATAAATTCATTAAACCTTAGTAACCAGAGTAACTGGAATCCTAAGTTATTACGTATCATAATAAATACTCAGGGAAACAAATCGGATATTCCTAAAGTTGTGTCTACCAAGATCGTTTTAGGAGAGGTTTGATGGATTATCTTCTTTTTATCATTTCCGATTGAGAAGTGGTGCGCAATTTAATAACATTGATTTATTGTTTGTTATAATTGACTACTAAAACAGTCACTCTGTGTAGAAAGAGCCTTGAGAATACCTCTTCTCCTTGGAGGATCAATTTTTAAGACGGTACGAAGAATGCTTGAGTTATCCATGATTCAATTGTCTCTTGCAATATATATATATATATATATATATATATATATATGTGCAAATGATTGTTTTAAAATTATATTAGCTTTAAAAAAACTACGATCGGTTACCAATTTTGGTATAATATTTTTTTCAGTTCTGTTTATTTGTCCTTTATTCCTCAACTATATCAGTTCATCAGTAGTAATTTGATTCCTAAGCTGAGTTACTATGGTGTGCGGCCTAAAAACTTTCTCTTTTTGGGGAGATTTTCTTTTCTTTGTTGCAAAGATAATTCATTTACAACAAGAACAAAAAAAGCAACACTATATAGGATTAATAAACTTTTCCAGAAATAAAGGACTTTCTTTCACATGGATATATGATGTGTTGAGGATAAAATGGTTCTCATTTAATGTAGTAAAACATAATTTAACATATCATGATGATAAAAAGAATGCAAAGTCATTATATGATCATATATCTTGTGAAACCATAAAGAATAACCAAAAATATATTTTTATGATGTTGAAAATACATTAAGTTGTTTAGAAATGGGTGTATTGACTTCAAATAATGAGTCCAGAGTCTTTGTTGTTATTTTTCTTTTACTGGTGACTTGTTAGATACATGCAAAACACTACTTTTTACATCCTTCTGAAACACATATAATTTATAATATTTACATTCAAATAGAAATAAATTATAAGAAATAAACAAAAAATTATAGTTAAAAAAAAAAAAACATATTTTGTTAACTATTCACTAATTATATATGCATTTATTTTAATTATGTATATATATATATATATATATATATATTCACAGTTCATATAAAAATATACAAGCACAAAAAAAGAGAATGCACACATAATGATGTTAATGCGTAAAAACATAATTAATCATTTTAGTTATAATTAAAATGGTTGAATATAAAATATATCATTATAGAACAGTTTAACAATAGAATACCAATATGTCGTAGTTTGGCGACCAACGAACAGCGTTAATTTCTATATGGATACATTATGAAAGTCTTTACAGTAATTCATTTATTTTAATAGTTTAAAAGATCTTTTATACTATTTATTTGCTTAACCTTTATGTTAGGATTTGTTTGTATTTCATATTATAACTTATAACTACAATGCCATATTAGCTTTGTATCCTTCATATAAGCATCTTTTTATACATTAAATTCATTTAGTTGGATACTTGCGTATTTTTATGAACTATGGAACTTAATAATATACAAATAACATTTAATTAATTTTTTGAGTATTCTTTAAACTCTTTTAATGGAGTAGTTTTTCAACTTATGAAAATAATTTGATCACTGCATGGTTTTGCTTCTCGAGGTGGCACGAATCAAATGCATCATCAAAATTATTGTGAGCTATATCGTCAATTAGATTACATCTTGATAAAAACCAACTCGGCCTCAATCCGTACAATGCGATCAAACAAAGAAGCAAATGACCTAAAATAATTATTTTTAAGAATGTTTAATTGGATACTCATATATGCTTAAAGATGAACATATTTACTATTCACATAAATAACTGCTTTCTACTTATATTTCACATATATTTGATGTTAGAAGTTAGAAAATGTCGGTTTCTTTTCTACCGGTTCACAATACTAATAAAGAAACTTATACTTAAATGACCAAATAACGAAAGATTCTAAGTTTTATACATATTCAAGTGTATATTTTATTAACCTTTTTATTGCTGTGTAATTGATTTTAATATATTAAAAATATGCTAGAGCTGCAGTATCAATGAAATAACATAACAAATATAGTTTATTTTTTTTGCAAAATACTTCATTTTGTAAAACGATTTCGAATAGTATCCGTCTTAGACTTTAATAAAATATAACATGAAAACTATGAACTTTTAAGGTGCCTTGATTTTTCATAATTCATTTTGTTTAAAAAAGATTAAATCGATTCCATTTTGGTAAAACAAATTGGCTTCAATTCTTATTGTGGAATCAAGTAAATAAATTACTAAAGAGAATGTGAGGCTTATTTTTTATAATGACAGAGAGACAGAGTGATGTGACATCTATGAAGAAAGTGTAATAAAACTGAAATCTCACTTTGATTTAAGTTCTTTATTTCACTGTTTACCCAACCAGGGTGATATAAAAAATGCCCAAATATTAATTGCTATCATACGTTTTATGTAGTAATAACATTCTATTCATACAGCAAGGAAGCTTTATATCTTTTTTCAAATATTTCCTATAATTGAAGTATCTCTTCCTCGTAGTTACATTTTATATTCTTTAATATAAATATTATAAACTTAAAAATCTTTCCAAAAAATAGCAGAAAATATGTTATTTCTTTATTGTTTAATAAACTTTTTATATAACAAACTACATCATTTATTTTAAGCTAACCTGCACATATTTTTAAAAGACAGCCTTTTAAAAATAATGAAAAAGAAACACTTCTATTGACACCATTGTCGAACATTCTAGCAAAATCAAGTTTGTAAGTGTAAAAATGCATATTTGTTGTGAAAATTATGAAAATATATTGTTAATGTAAACAAGAAGAAGTTAAATATTTGCTATTAAATACAATTTATTTATAATGGTTTTGATGACTCAATATTTTTGAATGGTGAGAGCCTTGGAAGTGTGTTTCTCTTGCTCGACCGCAGAAGAAACTTCTCTTAATAAAGGAAAAAAACCAATCAGATACTTTTAAAGCGATTTTAAATACAATCATAAATGCAAAAGCATTATTGCAAAAAAGTTAACTGCAAACGAATGCATAAAATCCGAGGAACTTAGAGCCATAAATGCTCTCAGCGGCGGCAAGATATGGAGCCCTTTCCCTAAGGATACCGTCGCTTTTGGACAACTCCTGGACCGTTGCCGCGAATGAAATTAAGTACTTCCCGTCAAAATCAAAGCATCTTTTAAAAATAATGAAGAAATTATTGAAGTTTTACAAATCTTTATTATTGTTTTATTGTTGTGCATTCAGTTTTTATTTGATGTTAGAAATCTTTTATGAAGTTTTAATTTTAGATTACAATGTTTATTTATGTATTTTTACACCATAACTTCATATTAATAAAGATTTGATGAAAAAAACTTCGTTGTATGTACATTCTTAAAGCCCCTCAACAGATTGTTCATTATCGCCCTAGCCCTTTACGTGAATAATACATGCAATGACATGAAACTGCATTGACGCTTAATGGTCCCTCCTGCAATATTCATCTAAGGAATTTTGCAAAAAGAAAATATTGTAATATTGTCAATATTTCTACATAGGCATCATTTTTTTGCATCAAGGCTCTTAAGTCATGTCTGCATGCATAAAAGCAACAAGAGAAAATATTATTTTGTGTGCATAGGCAATTATATGTTCTTCTGCCTTTATATTTGATCATTAGTTAGAAAAAAGGTATTCTCAGGGGGGATATAAGGATTTAACGAAAAGCAACACCACATAAATATATGTTTTTAGCTAAGTTATTACGAGTTGACGTTTTGATACCATTTATTTTTGGGAATCATTTTGTGTCTAAGGCTTAAAATAAATAAAAACTTTTGAATCTTCCAGAGCCCAAAAAAACCCACTTAAATATGCTTTCTGAACACTTTTCAAAGCCATAAACATTTAAACTTGATGCATCGAGGGTCAAAAGACTGAAGGTTTATTTTGCCTTAAGTAATAAAGTATTATTTTGAGAATCAGCGTGGCTTATAACGAATTAAATCAAAACAAAAAGAGGTTTGAGAGACTATATATATTTTAATCAGTACTACTTCAATGTTGAAAGGTTTGTGATTTTTGTTTCCTTGTGTGATCACTATTTACTTATTCCAGGTTAATTAAACAATATCACTTTGTTTTGGCCCTAATTCCTTGACAGCCATCAAACTCACGTCTCCCTCTGAATCATCTTTCTCCATTTTTTTTCATTCCTACGTTATTTGACAAAATAAATTAAAGTTTTATCTTTCATATTGATGGCTTTCCTTAAAAGTGTTTAGAATTCCTTGGCTACAGATGCATGGTTTTTTCTTAGATCCTTGCTCCACTCAATAAATTACTGTGACACTGGGCCCATCTGAGACACAATGTCCCTCTCCCTCCCTATGTCACCCCCCCCCCTCCTTCCCTCGATGGCACTTCATGATGCCATATATCAAAATAAAATCCCCATTATCGTTGTCCAAGGAATCCTGTGACACTTGAGAAGATAAAAAATATATTTATATTTAGGTATAGCAAAATAAAACACCTCCTTCATTTTTATCTGCTTTTTTGGTGAGTTATTACCTCCATTAGCCCAAGGAGGGCTCCATTTTCCCTTCTACTCCTTGAAACTCAACAGTCTTATAAATTGACGGGTCAGTTCTTTTTACTATGGCAGATATTGGGCAAGGAAAGACATTCATTCATTTTTTTATGTAATAAAATAAATTGATATCTGTAAATATGACTTTTTTTATATTCATATTTGTGTGTATATATATATATATATATATATGTATATGTGTGTGTGTGTGTATGTACATATATATATATATATATATATATATATATCAATTAAGATTTAAATTTAAATTATTACACAAAAAATAATCTGAATTTAGGTTCACGATTTTTTCGCTGGCAACAACAAAAAATAAGCAAAATGGGAGGTGAAGACGACGTTAAGGGGGCTGCATAATTAATTTGGAGTATGAATGGATACAATTACAGCTCTCCCGAAAACAATGATTGAAATATGAGATAACAAAAAAGATGTCGACCAACATATAATTGTTATATGGCAATACCAGTTATCAAGCATTTTATGAATGTATAAGAATAATTGATTGCCAATACAGTAATGTTATTTTAGTTAAGATATTGTTATTGCATGTAATGATTTTGTTGAATAACTATCAGCATTACATCCTCTTTGTCCACTCTGTACGGCTACATTTATATTAGGTTGTTCCATAAATAATGATGTAGGTTAGTTATCTCGAAAAGTTCAAACGCTATCTCAAAAATTTCAACGGGAGCGTCCTTATCGCATATTTTTGCATGGGAACAGACTGTATGGTGCCACTCAGGTTAGTATATAAGGTGAGTAATCGCGTCATTTCTATCATTCATTCTACTCACCGCTGAAAATGGAGACACCCGACTTTCGCTCCTACTTCTTTATCCGGATCAAGCTCGCCAGGACAGTCAACGAGATCCACGGGGACCTGCTCTCTACCTTCCCTGACTCCTGCCCTGGCCTTTCCACCCTCCAGAGATGGCTCACTGAGTTTGATAAGGGTGTTTTTGCCCTGAAGAAGAAGACCCGCCCTGGACGTCCCCGGGAGACGAGGACAGAGGAGAATGTGGTCCGTGTGAAGCGCCTTGTCGAGGATAACCCCCGGATGACCACTCGACAAGTTGCTGCAGAGGTGTCCCTACTATTTACAACTGTTTTCAGGCTTCTGACGGAGGATCTAGGGCTCCGAAACCTCCTCAGTGTGCTCGTCCCTCACCAGCTCTCTGAAGCCAACAAGACACAGAGAGTGAAGTGCTCTCAGGATCTCCTGAAGCTGTTCCAGGACCACGGGGAGGACTTTCTAGGGTCTCATCTGTTAGTCCAGGACGAGTCCTGATTCTACTGGGATTCGGCGGAGTGGAGGCAAGTCCAGGACCACGGGGAGGACCTTCTGGGGTCTCATCTGTTAGTTCAGGACGAGTCCTGGTTCTACTGGGATTCGGGGGAGCGGAGGAAAGTCTGGGCAGGGCCCACGAGGGCCCGGTTCTCGACCCCCGTGTGAAACAGACAGCGAGGAAGACGAGTTTGGGGGCCACGAGGAGGCTACACTCGCCGTTCAGCGGGCGATGAGGAGGATCAGTGAAGATGAGCTCTACGACCAACTCAGGAAGCTCCGGGGACACAGCCACGACGTCATTGCAGTCGGAGGGGATTATGTATACTGATTGATAAGTTTTTTTGTTGATCTGATGAAGATTTTGAGTTTTAATTGGTCGACCTCATTATATATAGAACAACCTAATATTACTTCTTGCTTATTTATATTCGATTCCCCCTACTCATAAGCACGGCCTTTATTGAATTAAAATACATAATTTAAGATGTAAAATAATTTAGATAACATAGAAAACTTTTTAAATATATATATATATATATATTTAGATAACATAGATAACTTTTTAAATATATATATATATATGAATCAACCGAGTACCCGGCCCAAATCACCAGGCCGGGATTTTTTAGGAAATTATTTTCTAAAAAAAATGTCGTCTCGTTTTTCCAGAATTTTTTTTGTAGTTTTTTTTTAAACGTCATCACTTTTTTAAAATCTCTTTTCTAAAAAAACGTCGTAATTTTTTTTGGAAATCCTTTTCTGAAAAAACGTCGTTACTTTCAGAATGACGAAGGAACGAAAATGTACTAAAGTCCCGGCCCGGTTTTGGCCCGACCCGGGTCCTGGCCAAAAAAATGTCCCAGTCGTTTCCTGATATATATATATATATATACTAGCGGATGTTACCGGCGCTGCCCCGGATTTTCCAATTTGACAATAGTCTTTGGAATAGAAAAAAGATCATACGAATAATTTAGTGATGTCATCGCATGTGATTTTCATATTAAAATAAGTTTCTTAAAAAGTCGTTATTGGGTATATATTGCCATTTTTCCGTTTTATATTCCTTAAGGCTGGGTATTTAAACATGGTAAAAAGAAGAAATCACACGAATAAATTCAGTGATGTTATCGCATGTGACTTTTCAAATTAAAATCAGTTCCTTCAACAGTTGTCATGGGTCTTCATTGCCATTTTTCTGTTTTGATTCCTTACAGCTGGGTATTTAAGCATCGCACAAAGGAGAAATCACACGAATAATTTAAGTGAACTCATCACATGTGATTTTTCATATTAAAATCAATTCTTTAAAAGTTGTCATGGATCTCCATTGCCATATTTACGTTTTTTGTATTCCTTACGGCTGAGTATTTAAACATCGTTAATAGAAGTTATTTTTAAATCATTTCATAAAGTGTCTACGTTATTTTCTTATGAAAAGTAGTTCCTTAAAAACTCGCCATTGCATCGATATTGTCATTTTTTCCGTTTTATATTCCATAAGGCTGGGTATTTAAACATCTTAGTTGGATCTCCGTTGATGGGGGAAAACAACAAAAACTTAAGAAGGACTGCAACTTAATATCATTATCAAGAAAAGTTGAGAGTGATTGACATCACTCTCCATCTCTTGGCATTATTAAAATTTGAATAGCGCGATATTGCAATATAAAAAGTTTTTATTTTCCTAAAAAACTAAATTTGGGGGGAAAGACAAAAACAGAAGAAAACTTATTTTTAAGTAATCATATAAAAAACGAATTTTCCGGTAAATACCCATTAAAACAAAAACACGTTTTACTACCTCATACTCATCCACAGAAAATTTGGTCAAAATCTACCTGGCAATTTTACAAAACGACAAAAAACGTTTGGCGAATAAAATAAACATGGTGATGACGAACTTTCCAGGAGTTGAGAACCCCACTAAAACACTCCCTGAGCTCTCAACACTATTCACTGAAAATTCGTCCAGATTTAGTTAGTCCTTCGGGAGATACAGGGAAACGAACGAACAAACGGAATTCTTTTTTATTAGTATACTTGCGAATGTTACCCGGTGCTGCCCGGGATTTTCTAACTTGACAATAGTCTGGAATGGAAAAAATCATACGAATAATTTTAGTCATGCCATCGCATGTGATTTTTCATATTAAAATCAGTTCCTTAAATAGTCGTCATTGGGTCTTTATTGCCATTTTTTCGTTTTGTATTATTTATTGGTGGGTATTTACATCGTAAAAAGAAGGCATTTTGTAAGTCATAAAGTGCCGAAGATATGTATGGTAGCAATGGATATCATAGTATTTGTTTGATCTCCGTTGATAGTGGAAAACCGCAAAAACTAAAGAGAGAGTACGACTTCATATATTTATTTAAAAAGTTGAGAGTGGTTGACATCACTCTCCATCTCTAGGCATGATTAAAATTTGATTAGCACGATGTTGCATTATAAAAAAGTTATTACCTCAAAACAGGGATAGAAAAAAACTTATTTTTAAGTAATCATGTAGAAAATTAATTTTCCGGTGAACACCGATTAAAATAAAAATATTTCTTACTACCTTTCAATCATCCACAGAAAATTTGGTCAAAATCTAACTTGGCAATTTTAAAAATCGACAAAAAACGTATTTAAAATAAGCATGTCGATGACGAATTTTTTCGGGAGTTGACAACCCCACTAAAACACTCTCTGAGCTCTCAAAACTATTTAAAGCAAATTTTGTCAAGATCTAATTAAACGCTCGGGAGATACAGGGAAACGAACGATCGAACGGAATTATTTTTTATTAGTATAGACTAGCGAATGCTACCCGGCGCTGCCCGGGATTTTCCAACTTGACAATAGTCTGGTAAAAAAAAATCACACGAATAATTTTAGTGATGTCGTTTGATTTTTCATATTAAAATAAATTCCTTAAAAAGTCGTCATTGGGTCTTCATTGCAATTTTTTCCGTTTGCATTTCTTAAGGCTGGGTATTTAAACAGCATAAAAAGAAGAAATCACACGAATAAACATATTTTGATGTCATCGCAAGTGACATTTCATATTAAAATAAGTTCCTTCAACAGTTGTCATTTGGTCTTTATTGCCATTTTTTCCATTTTGTATTCCTTACGGCTGGGTATTTAAGCATCGCACAAAGAAGAATTCGCACGAATAATTTCAGTGAAATCATTGCTTTTCATATAAAAATCAGTTCCTTAAAAAGTTGTCATTGGGTATTCATTACCATTTCTTCCATGTTGTATTCCTTACGGCTGAGTGTTTAAGCATCGTAAAAAGAAAAATCACACGAATAATTTCAGTGATGTCATCGCATGTGACTTTCATTTTAAAATCAGTTTCTTAAAAAGTTATACTTGGGTTTTCATTGCCATTTTTCCGTTTTTTGTTCCTTACGGCTGGAAATTTAAACATTGTAAAAGAAGTTATTTTCAAGTCATTTATAGAGTGCCTGTGTTATTTTCTTTTGAAAAGTAGTTCCTTAAAAATTCGTAATTTGCCATTTTTTTCGTTTTCTATTCCTTAAGGTTGGGTATTGACATCATTCTTCATCTCTTGGCATTATTAAAATTTGAATAGCGTCATGTTGCATTTAAAAAAAGTTATTATTTTCCACAAAACCTAAGTTTAGGGGGACATACAGGGACAGACAGAAACTTATTTTTAAGTAATCATATGGCAAACGAATTTTCCGGTAAACACTCAAAAAACTAAAACACGTCTTAATACCTCATACTCATCCACAGTGAATTTGGTCAAAATCTAACTTGTAAATTTAAAAAAAATCGACAAAAAACGTTTTGACGAATAAAATAAACATGGCGATGACGAATTTTCTGGGAATCGACAACCCTACTAAAACACTCCCTGAGCTCTCAAAACTATTCACTGAAAATTTCGTTAAGATTCAATGAACCGTTCGGAAATACAGGGAACGAACGAACGAACGAACAGAATTCTTTTTTTATTTGTATAGATATATATATTTAGCACAATAATTATATACACAAAATCATATCATATAGCAAATCATAAAAAATCTAAAAATAAATAAATTAAGAAGAACAAGAAAGGAACGCTTAACTATCCATTCTAATAGAAATATTTTTTTTCGGAACTTTCACCTTTATATTTAAAATATTATTTTTTCAATCCAATCATTTCCTTCATTGAAAACCATAAAAAATATTTTAGATAAAGTTTATTAATTAATTTAACAACATTTGAAATATGTAGGATATTGGTACCTACTTTGCACTTTTTGTCCACCGTGACAAATGTGAACAAACTCTTTTCCCCTTGTGAAGAAATAATAGTAGAGACTCCATGATAAAAATAGTTTATTATATAATAAGTGCATTTAATTTCTTTTCAACTCCTTGTATTAGCAGGTTTCAAGTTTATTAAACTTAATAACATATTGCATCAAAGAGGTCTTTATGTATATTTATGTTTATTTTCATCATATTTTATTTACATTTTTTAATTGTCACATATGATACATGATTGAATGAATTAAAGGATTAAAAAATGATATATTATATATGAAGTAAATGAACAAATATGATTTAATTGAAACAGTTTTGTAGGTCATTCAACTTAAAGGTATAGATAAACATTATTTTTCAAAAAGTTGGTGTAAATAGCATCAGTTATTTTCATCCTATAAAGAAAAAAGAAGCTCAACACAGAGGTAGAGAAATGCATTTATTAAAGTGGAAAACTAAATGAGAGGATTTATGACTTTGGATTAAATCCTTGCAAAGTAAAATATATATTCAGCATCAACTCTTCATATTCTCACTTTATATGCGTATTTTGCCTTTGCAATAATGGACCCTGAGTAAGAAAACTGTTTTTTTTTGCAATGTGTTAAAGATGCTTGGAGTTTATGTCTTTTAATTGCACCTTATTTAACTCAAGAACCTCAAATCTATTGGAAGGAAATATTCTCTCATAAAAATTACAAAACCTCTATCCAAGTCAGTCGTAGTATAATATTATAATAAACTAGCGGATGTTACCCGGCGCTGCCCGGGATTTTCCAATTTGATAATTGTCTTTGGAATAGAAAAAATATCATACGAATAATTTTAGTGATGTTATCACATGTGATTTTCATATTCAAATCAGTTCCTTAAAAAGTTGTCATTGGGTCTTCATTGCCATTTTTTCCGTTTTTTGTTCCTTAAGGCTGGGAATTTAAATATCGTAAGAAGAAGTATTTTTAAATCATTTCATAGAGTGCCTATGTATTTTCTTATGAAAAGTAGTTCCTTAAAAAGTTGTCATTGCATCCTTATTACCATTTTTTCTGTTTGTATATTCCTTAAGTTTGGGTTTGACATCACTCTCCAACTCATGGCATTATTAAAATTTGAATAGCGCGATGTTGCATTATAAAAAGTTGTTATTTCCATAAAACCTAAATTTGAGGGGACATACAGGGACAAAAAGAATTTTTTTTCTAAGTAATCATATGGAAAACGAATTTTCTGGTAAACACACAATAAGACAAAACACGTCTTACTACCTCATAATCATCCACATAAAATTTGGAGAAAATCTAACTTGCAAATTTAAAAAATCGACAAAAACGTTTCGGCGAATAAAATAAACATGGCGATGACGAATTTTCCGGGAATTGACAACCCCACCAAAACACTCCTGAGCTCTCAAAACTATTCACTGAAAATTTCGTCAAGATCTAATGAACTATTCGGGACATTCAGGGAAACAAACGAACGAACGAACGGAATTCTTTTTTTATAGTATAAATTAATGTTAAAACATGGAAAAGAAGATATCACATCTTTTTATTTCTATAAGTTATAGATATACAATTTTTCACTACTCATTCTCTACTCTTCAAATTATATTCATCAATTTGCAAGGAACAATTAGTATAAATATGCATGAAATACTACATATATATGAAAGCCCTTAAGCAGTACATAAAGAAGATTACATGTTGATAATTATTTCTTAAAGTCATTATATTTCATAACAAACTATGTAATGACCAAAAAAACAAGAACTTTACTTTGATAACTGATATGAGCTCATTTAATTGACAATCAATTATAATTATATACCCATGCATATATAAAACAAGGTACACACTGAAAGAGTGTATTTTCTTGGAAGTAACTATTGATAGTTTTGACAAGATCATTTTTCTGGATGGACGTAAAGAGTGTTTTACCCTGGTCCTTCTTTACTAGACACTGTAGTTTTTTTATATCCAACAGTCCGTAAAAGAATATACTAGCATAAATAGTAAATGTTTATAAAATGATAATAATGTGTACAAAAACATAATTAAACAAATAATTAGTTTGGTCCCTGTTTCGATAGAATTGTATTTGTAACTGGAGGATAAGGAAAATACTAATGTCAGCGCCATCTAACGAACATTCGATTCACGACAATGTTACCAGACATTTTCAGCGCATCAGGATTTCCTCGTTTTACAAAACGTTTGCAAAAAAGTATGCTTTGATGGAACGTTAGATATATTCAGCTTATTTACAACATTTCACTTCCTTAGATGTGTAATTTTTTTTTTGGTTATCAGAGACTTACGTCTCATTAAAAACAACTTAAATCCTTCAAACGGAGCACAAGATGTAGTATAGCTTCACTTTCTTATCAAATCCTTAAATACCTACAGCTACATAGCACAACAATGGCACACGCCCAATGTAAGTTTTCAAAGAATAACTTACATAAATCATGAGTTAAAACACTGAATAAAACACTTCGTTTTTCGTTGTTTCTTCTTATCTCTTTTCCTAATACCTCCCCCTCCCATCTTTCTCGTGGTGTGAGGCTTTCTAAGACAATGAAGAGAAATGAAATGTCTGACATCTATTCCAACAGTTTAATACTTTTTTCTTTCTATCCTCTTTTGGTTGTATATTGTGTGTAAACGTGCACACACAAAAAGTGTTTTATTTACATATCTTCTTGCCATAAAACAAGAAAAAATGTATGTCTGTAGCTCAAATCTTGGATGGCTAAAGAAAGATGTGTGTATGTTTTTAATTGATAAATACCAATGTATTTTTTATAGGTCTTTATTTCATTTGTAACAGAAAATACAAAGTAAAAAAGGCAGTAGAATTGTGTATAAAAATAATACAAAAATAAACATTATAGTTTAAAATTAGACTACTACCAGAAGACCTAGCTACAATAAGGACACAACAAAGCGTTAAAAAAGTTTCACAATATATAAACTAAATTTTGTTGACACGTTACAATACATAATATAAAATAACATTTAAACAAAAACAACAATAATTTAAAACTTTCGGTTGTAATAGTAAAATACTGTTTAACAATTTTCTTTAGATGGCTAAAATATCTGTAGGAGTTCAGCCAACTGAAATTCACCAAGTCGATGGCGTAGTTCCATGAAGACCCGCTTCCATGTATTTATTTCTTTAAAAAATGCCAATAGTTACTAAAATTAATTAAAGTCATTTAATAAATTCTGTCGTCAAATACACACTTTTATCAATTGCATCCATTGAATATATAAATTCAATTTAAATATGAGCAATTGAATACAAATCTGGTATGGATTTCCTATTGGAATCAAAGTTTGGATGCTTTTTCAAATACAAAGGATTCGGCCATCGGATGGAGATAACTTGTTTTAGCATCAACACACTTGTTTGTATCACCACTTCCCCATTGCTATCGATCACGCAGAAGAAGACCTCATTTCTTTATTCTATTATGTAAACCAATAACCTTTCATACTTATTGGCTTTTCAATTATTAAAGTTTTTTATATTTTATATCGATATATTGCTAGTTATTCATAGATTTTATATCTTATTTTAACTTACTTTTTGTCAATAACATCATTTTACCAAAGAGTGCTCAAATATATGAAAGATATTTGTTTACAACATGGTAAATTAGCATATATTTGGTCACAATATTTTAAGTAATATTAAATTGGAAGGTAAAAAATATGAATATAATTGTCGGGAAAATTAAGATGCCTATCTGGGTGACTAGGAGGGCCAAATTCTCGTACATTTATGAAAACACTCAAGCCCGAACAACGACACAGGCAAGCTCAAATGCGTAACTTGCCATAAACGATTTTTAGATGAAGCAGGCTTACTACATTCTATCAACGTGGGCAGCTATCCCCTTGAGAGGACACTCAAAAGCTTTTACAAGCGCATCCGTAACTCTTCAATAGGCTCACAAATATTTTGAAATTTTGTCAAAACGCCACGAAAGGTTAACTTCTCGACAACTGATTCATCCAAAAGCACATTGCACGCTGAAAGAAGTTGTTAACAACTTATTAACCGTTCCGATAAATATTTCTTACGATAATAAGATATTATCTTGGGCCTAGATTTGAACTTGAGAAATGGTTTTCTATATATACGTACCGGTACTTCTTTCAATCCGTATTTTAAAGCGTAGATGCCATATTTTATAAAAAATATATTTGTTAAATAGTTTATGTACTGTTATATCATTATTGACGGATGATTTCATTTCAGTAATGTAACGTAGTATACCGTAGACTTATTGAGTGTGTATTTTTATTATTTATTTTAAATAAACTTGCATGATTACATGCTTTTGATGTAATAACATTTCAATTGATGTACCCAAATAATGCAAAATATAGTGATTTTTTTCTTTTAAAGTTACATTTTTTGCCTTTAAGGTTCGATAGAATTGCATCTGACAGGATATAAATAAGCATTATAGCGTGTAAATGAGTCTATCGAACCTAGGATATTATCAATGAGGTCGACCAAAATGACCATCCCCTCTCGGGAGTATTCGAACCTGCACCCCCCAACATTGAGAGTTGAACACACCTTAACGCACACATTTATCGCACTCTCATGACATTTTTTGAACTCTGGTACTTATAATCCTGGGTACCGTTATACTTATAATATGATAAATACCTAATTATAGGAAAAAATACTCTTATCATAAAACTCATTTTGCACTTTTTCAAAAGTATTGAGAATTAATAATTTATGGGGCTTGTTTTTTATTTTTTTACATTGTCAAACCAATATGATAATTTATCATTCATGATGTAGGCTGCATCTCATGACGCCCCGAAAATAATGCTTTAGCAACATTCTTTTATGGGATTCGATCTCTCATATATGCATGCATGCTCTCATAAATATTTTGAAATATCATTCTCATAATGGGAAAGTGTATATGCAATAAATTATATTAGATACTTCAAGGGCTAATTTTAAAGGATTTTACAATCAACCCATGAAATAAACAAAATGAGATAGTAATCTAGGTGTGTCTTTGTTTGTTAAAGAGAAATGGCGACAGCACAAGATACATTAAGAGGTATATATGCTATTATAAACGAGACTACATTAACATGTATTTTTTATATTGTTGTTATTATCAATTTAACATTTTTTTAAGAACAAGTTAACTTAATACTTACGAATTGAATTCTAATTATTCTAGGGAAAAACATTAAGTTTTAAATAAAAATATTGTACTTCAAAAGACAATAATATATTTAAAATAATATTATGTATGTATATATATATATATATAAATACATATATATATACAGGGCGTATACGTATAATCCGACTAATATAAACATATTTTGAAATGATGATAACTTATTTATTCACATATTTTTCAACATTATTTGTTAAATGAAAGCACACATATATAGATATTTATTTTTCAATATAGCCCCTATCAGCGGCGACGACCATCTCGAGGTGGTACCTGAAGCGGCCGCAGGCCTTGGCGACGACGTCCTTCTTCATATTGGCGAACTCCTCCACGATGGCGGCCCTGAGGGAGTCGAAAGTGTTGTGAGCGTGCTTGTTGCTCTTGTTCTCGACCATGCCCCAGAAGAAATAGTCGAGGGGGTTGCAGTCAGGGAAGCTGGGGGGGCACAAGTCCGGGCTCCAGTGGTAGGGGAGGTTCTCCAACAGCCACGCCTGGGTCTCCCTCGACTTGTGGGTGGGAGCCTCTTCTTGTACGAACTGTAGCCCAGGTCCTTGTTGATGGTGTTGGCGATGGTCTGCTTGGAGCACCCATCTCGGCGGCCAACTTGACGTTGGACTTGTTGCTGTCCTCGTTGACCTTCCTCTTCACCTCGGCGACAAACTCGTCGTCGGTCCTGGTGGCCCCCAGGGACCGAGAACGCTTTTTGTGATGAGCATCATTCTTTTTGAAAGAGTTCCAAGCCTTCCATTGGTCGTAGACGGTCGAATTGGGGTAGTTGAAGAACTCTATCACCTCCTATGGACTCCTCCCGTACGGAAGGAAGCGAACATCGCATGCCTTTTCTCCTATTCCATGGCTAAATGTTGACTGATTTTCAATCCGGTTTTTTTGGAAGATAGATAAGATGCAAGAGCAGTTACGTACATATGTGCATGCAATATCTCAAAAAACACGACGTCAAAACCGATCAAAGTTAGTCCAGATTATACGTGTACTCCCTGTATATCAGACTTGTTGATATATCGTTCATTTGTTATCGTTCGCGAACGATGAACGACGAACAACAAAGTTTTTGACGAACAACGAACGATAAGGAAAATTCCTTATCGTTCGTCGTTCGTTTTTGTGACGAAAAAAAGACAAGATAATTTAATTTTCAAGGGAGAAATTTCCTTTCTAAAAAAACGTCATCACTTCTTTACAGAAATTTCTTTCTAAAAAAACGTCATCACTTTTTTCAGAAATTTATTGCAAAAAAACGTCGTCAATTTTTTTCAGAAAGGCGAACAATAGACGAACGATGAACGACGAACGATAAAGGAACGATGACGACGAACGATTCAATTTAAAATTACGACGAACGATTCAATTTAAAATTATGACGAACGATAAACTTTTGACGAGCGACATTTTTCGCGAACGTCAACAGTCTGATATATGTATATATATTAGTTTAAAGTTTTATCATTAAAATTGAAATACTAATTTTTTTTTAAATAAACATCACAGCTTAGATATAACCACTATGGCCCAAATCCTTAGTATTTCAATCCATTACAACAAATAAATGGATATATGGATCTGTTTGGAAATGAACATAGTCACTCTAAAAGCCACTTTTTAACACTAGCATTTAATTTCATAATTGTTAGTGAATATCACAACTAAAAACCGTAAATGTCAAAATGAATACACCCATTTGGATAACTGAACATTATTTTCAAATAATAAATTGCAAATTAATATATATAAATGTCAAACCTAACATGGTATATAAAGTCTTTTATACCAAAATAATATATATATACATACTTTTACGGGCCACTATCAGAGTCAAGTATCTACAATTCATTTGTTAGTAAAACGACCAATCGAGGTCGATTAATCAGTGGATTTAAATATTTTTGATTTATGTATTTGACAAAAAAAATCGTCTAAATAATGGATCGATTTAAAATATATTGCATATTTTTTACCGATTCAATCTCTTATTTTTTATGTACAAAAAATCAACAAACGAAACTTTAGACAATATTTATTTTATCAATATACACAACACCACTGAAAGAGTTTGGGGGACTTATTAAGTGAATTTTATATATAAAACTGAATTTTAATTGTTGACCATGTGAGTTAAAATTACTATGACAATATTTAAATGGTTTACTAATAATAAAATAATGTATAATAAAAAGTACAAAAAATTTAACATTTTATGTTTATACAACACATAGTAAAGATTTTAAACAATTTAGCATATACAAAGAATACTATTTTTTAAAACTTTTATGTATATACAGAAAAATACTAAGATTTTAACATTTTATGTATATACAAAGAATACTTAAGATTTTAACATTTAGTTATATAAAAAATACTTAAGATTTTAACATTTTATGTATATACAAGAATACTAAAGATTGTAACAAATTAGTATATATATAAATCTATATTTTGAAAGCAAAATTTTGTAGCTCATATTTGCATCTCTGTAAAAATTAATATACGATCAAAATTTATGTTTTTAAATTTTTAAATTTTTATGGTAAAAACAATTCAGTACTTCTTCATAAATAAAAAATTAGATATATTTATCACAAAGTCATCTACCAATCAATAATTTGTAGTTTATTGAATAGTTTTACATGTCCAATTTACCAATAATATTATTAAAACGGAATATTTCAATGCCGAGGATTTTTTTTAATGGACAACATAAGAAGAGTATTACTAAATATCTTACATATAGTCTATAGAAAACTGAATTCTATTGATTAATATTTATCCAATAATATACTTTAAATATAAAGAAAAAACATACTTTTATGTAGAATGTGATATAATAAAAACAATTCCATCTTAACATTACTGTTTGACTAAATCCTTAAGTATGTTTTCGACAAAATCAAGTTTTAACATAAAAATAATGCAACAGACCTCGAAAACGTATCAGTAAATACAACGACAATATTATTTCATGAAAAAACTCTTTATTTCACTTCAGAAAAATTTCATTTATATTATTCATGGAAGCCCCCAATAAAAAGTATATCTTTTGGTTTATCAATTTGTCCTGAAAATTGACAAGTAATAAAAGCAAAGTTTATAATCGAAATAATAAATTGAAAACTACCTTTTTAATTTCAAACTCACGATAGACTGAAAAATATTTGTAAAACAAATTTTTAAATAATGAATCTAAGATTCAAAAATATAAAATTTAGATATACCGTAGCCACAAAATCTCACCCTAGCCACAAAAAATTATAATATTTTGCCTGATATTCGAATGGCGTAACTCAATGTTCCCCTCATTACACTTTTAATGGCGTTTCTTATATAAAATCAAAGGGTAATTTGATAAAATAAATCTGAAAATAAAATAATTCCCCTATTTCCAAAGGCCTATATTCTATTTGGGCCATACAAAGTGAAAAAAGTTCCCCCTCTAGTTCATAAAGCTCTAAACGCAGCAGTAAGCAACTTCAAATCATTAATTGCTAAGCAACTAACGGCAAACTCGTATGTGGAAGCTGAGGACCTGAGAGCGATCATCCTTGGTGCAGCGGCTCGTTACGAGGCGCTCGATGTTAAAATTCCTGACCCTGGTTCTCCTTCTTGGAAATGGGCGGGAGATATTATACGATTTGTGCCATCTCGCTCAGGAGTATACCTGAAGCTCTGAAGAGGATTTTAAGACGTCATCGGGATTTTTTAAAGAATAAATAAACGCTGTTTCGTCCATGTATATAAGGTTATAATCTCTTGACAGTAAATATGTTCTACAATGTTCATTCATGTTTTTATTTTAACGCATGTCAAGAGTATTTTTATTTGTTTATTTATAGTTGTCTGTATTTTAGTGTAGTAATTTTTTGACACTGTTTTATAATATTGATAGCCAAATAAAGAATTTTATAACCGTTAAAAAAAAAAAATCTTGAAGCTTTAGTCAATCCGTGATATGTTTCGAGGAGACTTAATTGACTCTACGCAAATATACATTTTGGACCCTTCTGAAGAGACCCATTCACACTTCTTTTGTAGGACTATCTTAACGCTTTGAAAGCCAGAGTCATATGGAAACTATAGAAAGCAATCAAAGAGGACGTCATAGCCAATTTACTCATTCAAACGTCATTGACAACTGCGTCTTGCACCTCAATTGATACACGAAAGTGAGCCATCTATAAACCTTGATATGAAAAAAAATTATCAACGAAGCCTCAACTTTACCACTGATTGAAGTCCCGTGTTTGAATTAAAGACAATTGAAGTAAAACCTGAATCGTGGAATAACTCACTGTTATTTTTTTTTGAACATATGTAATATTATTGTTGTTTATATGAGCTTTGATCTTTTAGGTACAGTCATTTTAATCTATAATGTTTTTATGTATTTTAATGCAATTTTATATTTGACCTCTTTCATAAATTAATGCAGATTTAAATTGAATCATTTACTAAAGAGAATATAACGTTTTTAATGTGATAAAATGAAAATACAAAAAGAATGTCGTATTTTTAAGTAATACACATAATGGACTGAAGGGCTTTCAATAATAGAACGGAGGAAAAGGCAATAAATGCAGAAAAAAACATATATTAATTTTACGTTAATTGGGTCAAAACAAACTTTTCGAACGGAAGTGGGCTGTGTGGAGAAAGTGGGCGTGAAAGACATATTCAAAACATTGGATCAATCTTGTAAGGTAAGTAATCCATACTTTAGCATCTAATCCAACACTTTGCCTATATCTAACGGATATAGAAAACAAACTGGCATATATTTTATCAATGCTATTTATTGTATAATTATAAGTTGAATAAATAATTAGGTAGTTAAACATGAGAAAACCCAATTTTAAAATGCAATTTAGAAAAAAAAATTCATGACATCCCCAGGAGGCGTGATTTGACGGACCCCTGGAGCCACTTTCAAGATTATGACCCTATTAACAGTTTCGACGCAGTGAGTTGAAATTGGCCTAATATAATAACTAATGACGGTTGTATTTCTCTACAGCAAATCCACGAGACTGTTTGTGAAATATCTACTGAAGAATATACTGAGCAACAGCAGCATTTAGAACGGTTAGGAATCTATCTTTCTACGGATGTAACCTTCAGATCATAAAATTCTTCATGGACTCTTTGAGCTACGCCATTAAGTGTTATTAAATTGCAAGAGAAAAAGATGAGTTTCTGTAAAATTTCAATGGAGACTTTGGGTCACTTATTTGCAGATTGCATAAAAGTTTCTTCTCTAATAAAACTATTAGTGAACCGAATATACAAAGCGTACGATGACACGCTCTTAAGAGCTGATTGCCTTATTATATCCGATCCGAAATGTTCAAACCACTGGAAGGTAGATAAAACAATCTGCGGTATTCAGTGGACTATTTACGTAGAAAAAAGAAAATCCTCTGCAGTTGGGAGCTCAAATGCTTTTGGACATTAAGCGACTACAAAAATATATATGAACACCTTTGTTATTAATCTTTTACACTCTTTTAATAATTATTTTTAATCAGTTTTACTCTACATATATTTACTTATTCATATTTAAATTATAGAATGTTTTATGAGCTTCTGAATAAATGTTTTGACAAATAAAAAATATATATAATTACAAATAAATTGATAATAGCATGTGAATTATATTTTTATTTATTCGTCTTACAGGAATAAGCGCCTTGCCATAGAATTTCATGGACAAAGATGAACGTAAATGGAGAGAAAGCGAAAATGTGTTATTTTCTACTAAATGGAAAAAGGGGCGAGTAGCTCTCCTTTTTTTCCCCCACACTGAAAAGAACCTCTTACTTCAGTAAAAAACATTCAAAAAGCGCGATTCTTCTCTTTATTAACGTTTCCTATTAACAACCAAAGCAACCATCGAAGTAAAAATGTTTTTCTTTTTCAGTATATTCTCTGCGGCTGAAGAGGAGTGAATATATAGCAGCAGCAAATTAACACACCACTCAGGTTTCCCTTGATCCCAAGGCACCTGTTTTTATTGTACAATCGTGCAAAGCTCTTTTTTATTTGGAAACAAGTGCATTAACAAGGCAGAAAGGAACTCATTTGGCCGTTTACTTAAAGGGTAAGACGATAGCTTTGATTGACTTTATACTAAAAGCCGACAAAAAAAGTTTATTGAGTGGTTTATGAAGTTGGAGCTAAGCTACTTCTGAATCTGAGCTGTTGGATAAACTAACTAGATATAAAGGAGTTTGTTAGATATGTTGAAGTATGCTCGACTTTCAATACGGTGGGTAGAGGTTCGACCTCCATTGATCAACTATACTTAATTTTTTTGTTAAGATGTTTACTTATTAGCTACAAATCCCTACAATGTAAAAAAATAACAGTACACTAGACATAGGAGATTTAAAAACACAATATTAGACAGTTACGTTAAAAACAAAGCATAAATGAACATTATAATTCAAAATTACTATAAAATCCTAGTTTTGATTGACTAATTATGTGCCTATAATGATGTCTCATTGAAAGAATTAAATATGGAAATGAAATAATATTACATGTTCAAAGTGTATTTATAATTCAATTTTTTATAACTTCCGTTGTCAAATATCCTGAAGTATCTAAAAATATAAGTACCAAACTTTATTTTATTAATTATTATTAAACTATTCCACACCGAAAATAACATCAATATTTTCAAAAACAACAGCACTATCAAACAAATATATCAGCTTAAAAAAGACTTAATATTTTTTTGAAATCCGATTGGTAGTATGAAAAAACATCGATACCTAGTGTTTTAAACCCTAAATAAGATGGTATATAAACGGTATTGGACTGCAAGAGCAATATTTAGTAGTTACTTTTTTTGGTATAAATATTTAACATAATTTTAGAATGTTTTTATCAATATTGATATTTATTTAATTAATACTTTGACACATGATTAGAGTTTTGATATTAGTGCCGGAAATGTACATATGACAAAAAATACATATTTACACTTTTATACTATTGATTCCAGCTAATTTTAGCAATGATAAGATGACGTCAAATATTTACAGAGGCATCATTACATATAAATCTATAAATGCGTTTCTTTTTAAAAGGTATTTGAGTTTTCATGCTAACTGCAAAAATGAGAAATTATCCGTGTATTATGCAATTTTATTCATATGGTCAATTTATATGGTTAACATAAAAAATCAGCCATATATCAAGCAATTCTACTGTTTCAAACTTTACAAACATAATTTTTTTAGTATTTTTGATACGGTAAAAGTTATATAAATTATTATTGTCATAAAATATAATCACTTTTTTAAATAATTTAAAACTCATGATGTTGAGGACTAATTTTACTGTTTCACTTTTTAGAATATACTGAAATGACCAACTTTCTTATGAAATATATTGATAATGGTCGTTTTCTCTTAATTCGATTTGTCTCAATTAGCATAAATTTCAAAATATCGTTGGTTCTTTACCATTTTCACTTTTTAGAATAAATTGAAATGGTAAACGTTTTCTTGAAAATATCGATAATGATCGTTTTTCTAAATGGTAGTTGCCACAATAAGCACAAATTTCAAAATATCTACCAAAATGTAGAGCTTATGAGAGTTAAAAAATAGCTTAAATGGTTTTATTTAATTTAATACAATATGTTGCGCCAAAATATGCTTTAATGCCTTGGGAAAAGGCTTTGAAAACTGTGTAATAAAGGATACAAAAAATAATCAAAGATCTTCACACACATTGTACCCTTTGTATGTAATGTGAACCCCATCTAGGGAGTGCGATAGCCCTGTGCGTTAAGGCGTGTTCAACTCTCAATGTTGGGGGTATAAGTTTGAATACTCCCGAGAGTATATCCCTGTCGAATGAAATTACTTCTAATCAATCATGGCCAAAAAAAACATCTACAGTATTTATGGGGTCTTAGATGTGACAGTGCAAACATTCAAGGTGACTAGTAATCTGAATCTTATATAATATTATATATATCCTTAAATGAAAAGTATTAAAAACTAGAGGCATATATACACTCAGAGAGTGCAAACCTCCGCCGTCACGGGGTCCTTATGAGCCTTCCGAGGCGGATTTTTCACGACTGGGGAGGCGTAGAGAGACGGGGGAGGGTTCCCTAGACGGAAATTCCGAGAGGAAGACGCTCCCGGCACCCAATTTTACAGCACAGCGACATCTATTGGCAGAGTAGGCTAACTTGAAAAATTTAGTAGTATTTAGCTCATTTGGCGCCTTAATTCTGCACTCAGAGATGCCAAAATTTAATCACTTGTTTCTTTTGGCACTTCTAACAACTCCACAAAGTTTCATCCAATCCGTTCGGTACTTTTTGAGTTATCCTGCTGACAAACAACAAACTAACAAACCAACAAACGCCAGTGAAAACAATACCTCCTTCGGCGAGGTAAATATCCACTGCTAAAGAAATCAAATTCGACTCATAAGGAGTCGGGACTAAAAACAGTTTTTATGGAATATAATACCTTCTTATTACTCAATTAATACTGCCATTCATGGACACAAAGTTCCTAAAAAGTATTTTTACCGTAATTTTTTACAAACAAAAACCTTTATTTTCGTAGATTACCCGACAAAATGTTTTCGCCGAAAGATAAAAACCTGCACCATTATTTTTCTGTATTTGCATCAGTTGATTTGCTATCGAACAGACTTTTTGTTTTTAATATGTATTTCATGAAACTCTTCTAAAAATTCATTGACAATGAAGTATTATACGAGTGATAAAGGAGTTAACAATAAAATAATGGTGGGGGTATTAATAGATTTATTAAAAAACAGGTTAGTGCAGTAATATATAAAAATATTAGACAGTTAATATAAAAAACAGGAATTTCTTAAAACAGGAATCAACTCAATTCTAAGAATGTTGACATTAATAATAAATATTTAAAATAAAATTAAAAAAGACGAACGAAAAGAAGATCGGATAAGGCTTTAAAAGAGATGATCAAGTTGATTTGATTAAGAAGGGGGGGTGAGGAAGGGAATAATGTAAACAAATAAAAA
>CP045904.1:2673498-2694901 GCA_013387185.1 Caligus rogercresseyi | reverse complement strand
GACAAAAAAGTATTGGTCTCAAAATATTTTTTTGATAATTGATTTTTTAGTATAACCTTAATGTTAAAAATACTACAGACAATATTTTTTCATAACTATAATTGCATCATCACTTGCTTCATATATTTGTGTATCAAATTACACAAATAAAATGTGGGGTTAATATTATATCAATATTTGTATCGCTCTTTTATGATATCATTTGATTAATGATTAATGCCATGCATATTAAGCATATATGTGCCTGCATTGATTTTAATTTCATGCAAATGTATATAAATTGTTTATCAGTTTTCGTGAGAATACTTAAGTCCTCCTCCTATATAACGAACATGCATAAACTATTTTGTTTATTCAAGCAATCCTGCATCATATGATGATCCAAAATGCATCCAAATAAAAATTCATGCAAACATAATGAAAGATTTTACATTTTTTCTTATTTTCTTCAAAAGAAAAGAAAGAGAGTGTCGTACAAAACATCAATAGTTTATAATTAAATTTTACATAGACTCAATATTACATTATTTAACTGAAACTGAAATGCAAAAACGAATTCTTCAGCACTCAATCATATATATATATTTATATTAATATATATTATATGTATGTGTAGAAAAATCACAATCAAAATGCTCAAGCCAAAAAGAGAATATAAAAAAAACATCAAAGAGGCTTTTAAAAAGCATTTTCCAAATACTCATGGGTTCACTTAATGTTTATCAATGAATAAAAGAGCGAACCATCTTATCTTACCTATAATAGGTAATAAATCTTTTCAATACATATTAAAAACATATTTTTAGGTCATAAAAAATATTATTCTAGTCTGATGCACAAAAAAGTCAATGTATTTAAGGGGTTTAAGTTAAAACGTTTCCCTTGATAAACTCAGCCATTGGTCTGGAAAGCCCATATCCCCTTTTCACTTTTTTCACAAAAACATATAGACGTTTGTGAACCAAGACACAAATAAATGAGGTCGAAATAGATACATTTTACAATATAAGTAATAACAACAAATCTTTTTGAGACAGATTTATAAGGCCCACAATATAGCATTAAGATATATAGTTATTTGAGAATTACGATGGGATTTTTGGGTAAGCCTACGGAGCTATACAATAACTGATACTCAACAGAGAGCAAAGCCTCACTTAAAGAGCTCTCAAGATACATATAAGGACTTAATTTGGCTGCCCCACTTGGTATGAAATAATTAAGTAGCAGAGCAATATATAACAGGAATCCAATAGTAAATATCCAGTGATGTCATCACCTTATGTTATGTGACGTCATTGGTATTGCTTTTGTCATATATCTCTTTTTTACTATTCTTTAAGACTTGAACATGAGACCATTTTGACTACTCGAGTGATAATTAATAATATTTTCCATTATTCCCATATTTGTCTAAACAGCTATGATCTTTTCTCATTTTATTCAGTCTTTTTTAATCCAGTTACTAGGAAGGTTGTGATTATTATGATGGTTGATGGCCTATTCTGACACACAGCTTATCCATTAGGCTACGGAGCTGTTGAGCTTATACAGATGTAACGGTCAGATATGAAGGTATTTTTTCAAATAAGTCTTAGGCAAAACTAAACCATTAGAGGCTCGCAGCAGAGAAATAAAGCACTTTTTAGCTATGATATTTTTAAATAATGATTGAGCTTTTGAAATATATTAAACAAATTTTCTTATATTCATATTTAATGTTTGATTTTGGTTTATTAAGAATAAACTCATGTATTGATATCAATCTTTATTTATAAGTATATTAATAGCACTTATTAAAAAGAAAAAATATGATGTTAGAAGAAACTGTTGATGACACATCTAACGCCAACATAATTTTGGTATTTCTTATAATTTTTTAAAGAAAAGCGGAAATTCATCGTATTTATTCATACGTATTAAAACTAAAATTTATTATTTGTGGGTCCATCAAAAAAATTAAATCCTCGAATGTGATATTTAAAAATACTGGTGCTTTAAAACATTACCAAGAATGAAATATATATCTTATATTGCGACATTGCGTCTCTTAGCTGATATATGGATCATAGTTATCTATCATTAAATCATTTTATTCGTCGTATCAAATCCATTTTCTTATATAATTTATTTGATCCAATATATGTACAGACAAACAACATCTGAATAGTAGCTACAATATTTTTATTCATTTTTTACTCCAATCTTATTTGTAGGCTAATTTGATTGATTTCAAATGTTAGAATCTTTAAAAGAGTGAAAAGTAGCAAAAAAATGTTTCACAATAAAAAACAACAATAAAAACATACTAAAAATATTACCTTGTTTTACAAGTAAAACCTATCGACTAAAATGGAATACAAAATATACCAGCTATGAATTTAAGAGTTATATGTACAACCCATGAACAAATATATTTATAATCATTTAACCTCCATATAATTTATTTAAAATTAAATATCCACAAGGAAGCAATCCTTAATAATATTATCAAAAAATGTTATTTTACAATTTATAAAAATATTGTCTCTCAAATCTCGTAAGAAATAAGGTTTCTCACTTTATACTTCACCCTATCATTAACTCACCATAAAGAACTCTTCACAGAAGATAAAATATTCATTATCTTAGGAAATCAATGATGAATTCTGGATAGGAAGCCCTCTAATTTATTAGGTCATATAGGTATATAAATACACATACAGGCTTCTGATGGTTTTAATTCCATTAAGACATATATTAATCACACGGCATATATACTAGGACGAAGGGAAATGGAGATAAAGTTTTCTTATAATTATTTGTGACGATTCAGCGAGAAACTGAATGGATATCACAACTTGATTCTTCTTTATTATACAAAATATACTTTTTTCTCTCTTCTGTGGGACTTAGTTTGATGAAAAATGAATTATTGTGTTCCAATTAAACAGTAAAATTGTCATTTATTTTTTTTAATTTTTCTTTTTTGTTAGTTATAAAATTATATTATAAAATAACCATAGTTTATATTTAAGTATGAAATAAATATATAAACATTTGAAATCATAAAATAAATTATATCGTTTTTATTTTGTGCCTTGTATTATTTCTTGTATTGTTGCCAGAGAATATCAAGTGCCGTTGAGATATATGATGAATTATAAGCCCTTTAACTGCTTCATTTTTTATTAATGGATTGCAACAGCTGAGTGGGTTATGTTGTTTACAATCTCAATGTTGGGGGCGCAGGTTCGACTCCACAGAGGCGAAGATCAATTTGGTTTAACCTCATTGAAAAGATTCTAGGTTCGGTAGACTGATTTTAACGCTATAATTCTAATTTAGGTCCACATGGAGGCAGTTTTCAACTATTTCAAAAATAGAGTTTAAAAGAAGAATGAATAAATCATATTTTTTTAGAAGCAGCCAAAAAGCATGTTTAGATACTTTAAATAGAGTTTTTATCATTTGTAAGATCATATAGTATTTTTGTTTTCATTTGTGTCAAATACCAGAGTATAGTTAGAGGTCGAACCTTAGATCACATGTTAAATGGATTATATTTTCCCAAACATCGGTTTTTATTCCTTCACTCTATAGAAGAAGCTGAACAGGCTAATCTATAAGGATCCCATATCATGATGGTCTGGAGCATAGAGATATAAATATATAGAGAGCTTATTCCCTCCATTATCAAAGAAACATCGTTCAGCTGTATTCAGGACAAAATGACGTATTTTTCTAAAGAATCCATCCTCCAATAGCAGAGAAACATCCTTCTGCTGTATGCTGGACACAATGTCGTATTTCTCTAAAGAAATCAATAAGCTCTCTATATCTTTATATCTCTATGGTGGGGAGTCGTTTTTAGCATTGTTTGTCGACTGTTTACATGCTAACAATAGTTCGTGACAAAGAAATGGTATTCTAGTTTTGCAGGTTTAAAAAATAACATCTCTTAATTTTCGTCGTTGCATACGCCAATATTTCCATTACAAGTAATTATTAAAAAAAATCATGCATAGCACAAACTCTTCTTGCAACATATGATTCTTTTTAAATTCGTGGGTCACAGTTTGAGTGAGTGAGAAAAAACTACACATTTTTCTGTCTCTTTTATTTTGCTTCTCGTAATTTACGAGCTTTGAGAGGTGTGTTTTTCATATTGTGTGTTTTGTTGTGATGTTCTGTTTTGCTTCTGTTTCGTTTTTTATCCTTCTCAGCTACTTGACTGGTTTTGACAAGAAACCCTACTTTGAGGAGGCTTCAAAAGAAAGAAAAAGAAAGAAATACACTAACTCCTATCTGTTTCCCACAAATATTATTAGTAGTAGTTAGTAGTCGTCAGGTTAGGCATATTATGAAGGTATCATCTTTAAATAATGTCTTGACACCATTTTTAGAGGAAAATGTCGAGATTAATATTGAAGAGATAGAGTCGTATTATCACTATTAAAAAAATTAACAACTTAAAAAGATATATTGAATGTGCACGGATGACAATTAAAGATAGCTTATAGCTGAAGGTGTCGCAAGCCTGTTTTTCTTTGCCTATTTAGTTCGATCAAAGTTCCATCCGACAAGATACTTATAAAAAAAAATACAGCATTACATTTAGCGTTGTCCCGATCACGTTTTTTTCTCCCAATCCGATTCCGATCATTTGAATTGGAGTATCGGGTGATCCGATATTTTTTCGATCCGATCTCTTTTTTTCTCCTGATACAAACCTACAAGTTACTGTAGGTTTTTTTAAACGAACGACAACTAAAAAATCCTATCGTAGTTTAAAAAAATCATATAGTACTTGCAGGTTTGTATCAGAAGAAAAAGAAGCGATCGGATCGGGAAATATCGGTTTTTACTTATTCAAAATATTCATGAATGTCTAGCCCTGGCGCCAAAAAAAAAGTATTTTTTATAGACCAATAGTGTTGTATATTTTAAAATTCTTTTTGATGGGAAAAATTCCTTTGTACAAAACGTCGTCACCTTCAGAATGACGAACTACAATTTTTTCGCGAACGTCAAAACGTCTGATATATGTATAATAAACACATTTTAATATTTATAATTAAAAAGAAATCGGACAAAGCCCATATCTTTTTGCCGATTCCGATTTTTTGAAAATGATGTGATCGGCCCCGATCGATCGGGACATCTCTAACTAAAATAAGTTTATCAAAGACCTAGAATCCTATCAATGATTTATACCAGAATTGACTTTCCTCTCTCGAAGGATTCGATCCTGCGCCCCAACATTTGAACACGCCTTAATGCACTGAGCAGTCTCACTCCCTTGATCTTTTTTTTCTGGTTTCTGAATGGTTGAAAAAAAGTAGTGCGAATAATAATGAAAGCAATTGGACCTATGAAATGAGAGATCACTTAGGGTGTTGAGGTGTGAATATCAAATTAGAAAATAGGAATACTATCCTAAAAAACTAAATAAGGAATACAAATTGTCGTCAGTCTCGATTGCTCCATTGGTGAATCCGTTGAATGAACTCCTCCAGTATTATTTAATTATATTATAAATAACTATGTTTATAATTCATCATTTTATCTGACAATAGATGGAGTATATCTCTGAAACGAAAATTCCAGTGGAAAAATATTAAATACCTCAATGAAAAAAGGGTTATTGCTAAGAATGATGAAAATAATTTGCGAATGACTATATCAAAGCCCATGAGGAGATCATTTATCTTTTTTATATGCTGATATTATTTATCTTAATTAATGTTCGTTCTGCAAGGAATGAACTGATAATTTTTTTAATATGCAAACTGTTTTTATTTTGTAATCTTTTCTTATTACCACCAATGACGTACTATAAGCATAAAAATATCATACATTTTTATTAATGGTCTAAAGTGTACCATAATAACAGCATGTAAGCATATCTACTTTGTAGGCATAATTGATGGGTAAATTGTATCGAGTATAAAAATAAGAAAAGTGGATTACAATTATTTCATATAGATTAGATATTCCATATTTTAATCCATAAGTCGTCTTTTACCCGATTTGAATCATTTTAAATTTGTGATATTTAAGCTTGTTAAGGTATTCGTCCTATTGTTTATATACATATAAAGGCAAAAACATATATTTTTAAACCAAAATATTGATATTTTCATTTATATGTGACTATATTCATTTGTATCCGACTGGATATAAATAAGCATTATAGTATTAAATCAGTTATCGCAACCAAGGTCTTATCAGTGAGGTATACCAAATCCCCTGACAATCCCCTTTCGGAGTATTAGAACCTGCGACTCCAGACATTGAGAGTTGAACACGCCATAACGCACACGGCTGTATCGCACTCCCTTCGTTTATTTGTATTTTCATGGATAGTGAAAGCGTATCTATGATATTTGTGACGTATTAAAAAATATATCAAGCGGATACATTTTGTTTAAAATGTATTTTATTAATAGGTCTTTATCAATTTGTAACATATGATTACAAAGTAAAAAAGGCAGTAGGCGAATTGTGTATAAAAATATAATTAAAAAAAAAAATAATAAAAAAAAAACAAACATTTTTGATTAATTAAGAGAGGCTAATACCTTACAAAGCTATATGCTTTCCTCTTGACAGTGTGAATGATTAATATATTTAAATATGAAGTCTTAGTAACATGACGAATTTCGTCAGTTTACATGAGGGAATCTGTTTTTTCATTAGTTTTTTAGTTGTTGTATCGCAATATTTTTCCACAATATGTCGATATATTGTTTCGGGACTGTATATTATATCAGATTGCAAAGATCAAAAGTAACTCCATATTGAAAGTGAAAATAATAAAATATATTACAGCAATACATTTTTGATCACTTAAGCGGGAATAATAACTTTATAAAAAAGGATATTCTTTATTCAATAAAAGAATTAAATTGAAACAATGTAGTATTTTGTAAAAGTCTTAATATCCAAAATGTTTAAGAATAAAAAGGAATTTTGTAAGTTTGTAAAAGAAATTCTGTTATTAGTTCAAAAATCTACATTAAGCAGTTTATTTTTATTATAAATAAGTAAGAACTCATGACTTTCTCCAAGTATAGAGAGTTTACATATACGTTGTTACTCAGCGCTACAATATCATCCTTCAGTAGTCTATACTGCCAGCGATAGCAGTAAATAAGTTTTATAAAGGCAAAGGAACAAGGAAAAAGGGGGAAATTAAATTTTCACCTATAATTACTTTGTTTTGTTCCTCTGGGGAAGTTTCTTTAATCCACCTTTTTCTTCTCTAAATCTACAAGAAGAGGACTGAAAGAACAACAGTAACATCCATACTCTGGTGAGCTTTGTGGCCTTTGTCTATCATTGATTCATTGAGCTTGCATTATAAAAACTTTATGAGGGCAATAAATTGATCTATGAGATGGAGGGAGATATATACAACAACAACAGCTCGACTATATATATAACTTTGTTCATGATTGTAGAGGGTAACTTATGGATAGATTGTTGTATGCAGGGAGGTACTAAAAGTATGTTGAATACTTAAGAGGGAAAAGAAAGAGTACCAATGCAAAGACTTTTATTGCTCTTAATGTCGTAAATGAAACGTTGGTTGATATAGTTAGTAGTCGTCAGTGTGCAAAAAAAGATGTCTCTTAATATTGTTAATTATCAATGATGTGCATTTTATCTGATGGAGACAAGGAGTACAAGTTAAGTTAATGTATCGAAGGCACGTTAAAAAACATTATTTTTAGAAAAAGAAATAGTGATTTGCCGATTTTTTTAAAGTATATAATTTAATAGAATTATAGGCCTAAATATTGTCCAACCCATTGAAAATGTATTTTTTACTCACTTTAAATTGTAAATATCGCTTGAACAAAATATAGATGCATTATTCCCCCTCAAATGTATACTTGTGGTTTAACTTGATGGCTATATTAATATACATTAGAATGTGTGTGGTTGATGTATATTTTTCATCAGGTGCTCTGTAATGCTTTGTAAATGATATAAAACTAATGTGCTTCCGTATCTTATTTACTCGTGTATTATATCTTATTTAATCCGGCCAGCACCGCAAGTACCTAAATTGCTTTATAGGGGACATAACTGTTTTTATCGAATATAATTATTTTCCTATTCTATTACGTTTTATCCATGGACGTTTTGTCCTAGAACGTTTTTTTTCCAAGACCGTCTTTTCCTCAATTAACTAAAGTTAACTATTTTTTTAAATCAACTACTGCTATTATGTAACTCCTTCTTGGCTTAACAAAGATATGCCTACTAAAAGTGTATTAAAGGCTTATGTTCTGGTTTCATGAGTTATTCGATAAATATTTTGTTATCACATAGTCATAATCTATATTTTTTTTTCTTAAAAAAATACTATATATATATCACTAATAAAATTAAAAGAATTTTATTTTTGTCTTGATTTTTATATTTGTTTCTTTAAACATCCTTATAGAAACCATTTTATTTAAAAATGATGAAAATGTTACTATAATCTTATTTTATCTCCTTGTTTGTGAAAAAATGTCAAGTGTAGACTGTCTTGATACTTTATGAAAGCAGTTAATCCTAGTTTTGGAACTAGAATTACACGGACAGGTTAAATTCGTCCGAACACTAGAGCTAGAGACAATGCTTAGTGCTGAAGTTTTCTTGCTCCTAAAATCAAGCACAAGGTCTGATAACATGTAAGACTTATTAAGAACACTTATAATAGACTGAATATAAATTCCTTACTGAGTAAGGTTTAAATTACTTAACAAATACTGAAGAAAATCAATTATTTGAACACCAGTTAGTAATTTTTAGTCAATTTTAAATATTAACATTATTTTGAATAGTTCATAATTGATCCTTCAATAACATGAAGTTATTAATACAATTTAGTTCATATAACATTCTTACAAAACATGAACACTTCAATTATGAAAGCATCAGGACAATGGCATTACTTATATATTTTGCCTATATGGTTCGATAGAATTGCATCCGGTATATATATATATATATATATAGCATTATAGCATTAAAATTTGTCTATCAAACTATTACTCTTTTCATTATACTGTCTATAAAACGAGTCTTTGTTATATTTTTTAAAGTAATTTTTAAGTTATCTTTGGAGATAGTATTGAATGAGATCAAAGATATTCTGTAAAAGTAGTTTGTAACAAATTTTATAAATTATTATTTTTATTTGTGAGCCAAATGATATTTTCCTTAAATGATAAAGTCACTTGAATGTCATGACATAATTACTTAAAAGGTTCTTCATAGCCATTACACACTGATGAATTAGCTCATGAATAGGTAATGATTGATATTTTGTTAATTATTAGTCTAATGGAATCAATAACTTTTATAAGAGTTACCGATATTTACTAAAAAATTGTACAAATATATTTATACAAAGTAATCTGATTGAAAAAAAATATAGTAAAGGATATTTTAAAAAAACTATAATTCATATAAAATAACATATATACATAATAATTATTAAGGTGACGTGAATGGCTCAAAAGTGGAAATAAAATGCCATATTTATATATAATGGAGTGTTTTAAATGTCATATATTTATTTGATCACATTTATTTTTCATACAAAATCATTAAATCATTTCTTTCGAGGACAGTTTCTGTTTAAAGGATAATGTTTTATTCTCATATGGATTATATAATTAAAATACTAGAGCAAAACTTTCACTTTTACTATTTTTTATTATAAATATTGATGAAGATTTTTTTAAATGTAACTTTTAAGATATATATATATATATAGGTATATATATATATAGGTATATATATATATATATATATATATATATATATAAATATAGTGTTTCTTTGACACATAATTGCTAATAGATAAGCCGTGTTTTTAGTATATAAACAACATACCCTCAATATAAAAATATAATTATTTCTTATTCATTTGTGTAGAACGATAAAAAGCTTTTTCTATCAAGTGAAAATAACTGAATAATCATATTAACGTACCTCATATATTTTTTTCAAAAAGATGTATATTATTATTTACCATTGTTCCACTGTAAAGTAAAATTCATTTCAGATCTATTACATGTATGTTATTGAATTTAATATGATGAATGTTCAGTTTAAAGGAATCATAAAACCATTAAAGAATTGTTTATTATTTACATATAGCTTTAGTTTTATGTGTCTCATTAGTGCCATTTTTTTAAAACTAAATCCTTACCTTATTCGAAAAAATCAGCTTGGTATACTACTAAAAATCACATCCTCTATGTGTTTTATTATAGTCATCAATATAGCAATTGGTATTTCTTCTACATAAATTACATGCTTGTATATTTAGTTATGATCCCTCAGGGTTATAAAAACAGTTCTTATATCATAGAAGTCATTTTTATTATTTAAATACTATGTATTATCGAATACATAAAAATATATTATTGCTTCTTATTAACTTATTTTTAAATATCTAGTCACAGTACTCGACGTGGGAACGACAATTCGACACATTAAAGAAAGGAGTTATAGTGAAGCCATAGGGATGCAAGCGAAAAATGATATGTGAGACAGCTTAGTTATAATACGGATCTAAATTATACATATATGTAGGTATATATGTCAAATCACACACGCGTATATATATGTAAAACAAACTATAATCTTATTCATTGCCTATACAATAAACACTAAGTCCATGTGAGTCAATTTCAATTTACTACTTTTATGGTTATTGCTTTGGAGTGAAGAAGAAAAAACGTATGTATATAAGAATGTGTTTCAAAGAATATTTTATCTTCAAACAATATATAAAATAACACAAGGGAAGAAGCTATTTATGGTTCATTGAAGGGATAAATGTTCATAAGCGATGGGGCATTACTTTTGAGAAGGGCATTGACTTGAAATGAACTCTATTTTTCGGATAAGATTCATACTTTTAAGGAACAAAAAGGTTGTATGAATCTCGATTAAAGATGTGGTAAAAACTAAATGCTCAAAACATTGATATTAATAATATAATGACTAAAGGTTGTAGATGCACTCACTAGAATTAGTTGAGTCACAATCAGATATAAACATGTGAGCTTTTATTTTACAAGGAACTTAAAACATAATATTATTTAACTTATATTCGGTTTAGTTTTAATATGAAAAGTAATGTAGGTTTTTCATATGGAAGGATGTAATTAAACTATAGTTTTATATTGTATTTCTCTATGCATGTTCTTGTAGCATTATTGAAAGATAATATAGGTCTGCCGCATGAAATACAAGCCTTTATATCTAAGTTAAGTCAATGGAGCTCTTACTTGGGGTTGTCAGTAACTGTCTCGGTATAGTTGGGACGAATATTGGGGTTCTAACTCAATATGTATCAGTTCAAAAGGCAATAAAGTATGCCAAGAGAGAGAGAAAAATTGGGGATAGACGTTTATCCTTCAAAAATTATATTTTAAAGTGATAGCATTGCTTAAAATTTTATAAACTTAATAAAAATATAACTTCTAAATAATATTGCTACGGATTGATACCAGATTAGTGTTCCAGAGAAATGGGTTCAATCTAAGTGCGAAACAAGCTAATAAAAGTGTTTGAAAATGATTTTGTTACATGTATATAGGTATATATACATATATAAATGATATAGAACCTCTCAAATAAGTAGAATAAATAAGTAAATAATTATTTAATTTTCGACTGTGTTAAATATTTGTATGACAAATAAAATTTACATTAATATATTTTCTTTTCAATTTTATTAAAAAATAAAGTTATTTATAACATTATTTGGAATTATTTGATTATATTTTAATCCTGTATATAGTACTAAATAGTATTCTTCCTTTATTTAAACAAATGACTCACCATCTCCACATCTCTTAAAAAGAGCCTCTTCCATACTACATTTGCCAATAAAATACTTTATCTCAAGTATTTCGCTAACTCGAGTGCATCATCTACATAAAATATTCCTTGCATCCGATTTGATTGAATGCATGCATCTTATCATATATTTTCATACTTTTTGAATAGATTAAGTTGCAGGAGCCTTATTTGAGTGATATTAATTTAAAAAACATATTTAGTAAAATAATATTTGATTTTTATAGCAATCTTCTTTTATCTTTTGTCATGATATAACAATAAATTGTTCATTTAATACATTGTTATATCATAGCTTTATCTCATTTTTTGGTATTTATAAAAATATAGAATTATATTTTAATGAAGAAATAAATGCTTAGAACAATGCATATACGAGTATATTACCGTAATTTCATTTACACCAAACCTCTGGGGAAAATATACTTTTTTTGCAAAACTGTCAATTTGTACGTCAACAAAAAAATTGTAATTGTTCGATAAGTCGTAATTATCCACCTAATAACTTACTTCTATTTTACAACACTATAATTAAATGCCTCTAATATTGGAATTGTATTGCTCATGCATAGGTTGTATATTATTCTAAAAAAAGAAAGGTAGTTTCTGTGTACTTCCATACTATATCAATAATTATATTTTGTGGCTCAGTAAATGGCTCAAACCCATCATTTTATATTTATTGAAACACAAAATTGACAGGTTTTTATTTATTTTATAATATTCCGTGGCCTCCAGGGTCCAAATTGACTCCTTAATTTTACAAGATTGTTTTATAATTCTAATTGGATTAAACTACATGCAATTTAATAAAAAAATACATCATGTTTGATGTGCCTCCGTTCATTTTTATGATCGCAGACCATTGGGGTTACACCCCATATTTGATCAACCAATAATGTTTAGCCAATATTTGATATGGACCACAGGTTTCATTGGCTTTAATCATGGCACATTGGGATTTCAAATCCTTGGGCAATAGGCTCTAGGACTCCAGTGGGCTCACAATAATGGCACACTGAATAGAACAACCTTCTATCAATCTACCTACTTCTAATTCTACCTTCCGATCAGAACAATGATATATGTTTTTTTATCCATAGTTATATAAGGGGCTCAAACGACGTTCCGGAGCTTCACCATTAGTAAATGGCAATTTCATTTCTATAACTTATGATTTAATATATAAAAATGACATCAGTTTTGAATGCTTGTACCTCTCTCTCTCTCTCTCTCTATATATATATATATATATATATACAGATATATATAAAGGGGTGCGATAGCCGTGCGTGTTAAGGCGTGTTCAACTCTCAATGTTGGGGGCGCAGGTTCGAATCCCTAGAGGGGATGGTCATTTTTGGTCTACCTAATTGATAAGATCCTAGGTTCGATAGACTAATTTTAATGCTATAATACTTATTTATATCCTTCCGGAAGCAACTCTATCGAACCATATTGGCAAAAAAAAATTGGTCAAATATTATGTATTTAATGGTTTTGTGAATAAAAAATTAAAAAAGTGCAAAAGACAAATGTGTTGAAATAGTGATGTAACTTTCAAATTGACTGGAATGAATATTTAGATTTAAAAAAATTAATAAGTTGATGTCCACCTATGAACAATAATGTGATTTCTTTATTTTAGTTATACACATATATAATAATCAAAATTCCTTGAGTAGGTTGAATATCTCAAATTTGTCTATTTATTTGTATGTATGTATATGAAGAGTGTTAGAATATCGTCTCTATCTGATTCATTGGTAATAATGTTATCCACAATACTTCAACATTACATCCTTTTTTAACTTGCCTGACTTTTTAAATGCCAAACATTCAACACTCTACATAACCATAAACATCACTTACCAAAAATGCACTTCTGAAGAAAGCATAATTTGTGAATATAATTATATGTAACTGAAGATTTTTTATATAAGCACAACCATATTCTATATAAAATAGTTATTATTATCCATATTTTGGTAATAAAAAGATATTATATAAGCTACAAGGCCAGAGATATTAATTAAGACATATCCTTTAAATTTTATTTATTTTCTGTAAAAAGTACTTGCTTGAAGTGCATACTGATAAGTCATCAGTCAAGATTTAAGATATATATATATATATCTTTAAATTTATAAACGTTTTTTTAAATATAGTTAAGAATAAAAGCATTTGTTCCACACTTTTTATATATTTTTTTCAATCTCAATATTTCATAAGAGTTTAGAAAGCTGTATTACATAAACGATGCTAATTATCCTTCAACTTACTAAACTGAATTACAGTATATAATATGTTTTAAACAATTAGAAAAACCATTTTAATTAAGACATTTTGATTTTATTTAAATAAGATTGTATATAACATTCCTGGCTTAATCAAGAAACAAAAAATGTACATCATAATTAGTGGATTTAAGATTGTTGAGATAGTGAAAGGATATCGCAATACAGTATATTCTTAGGGGAACAATTTTATCATTTTTTTATCAATAATAACCGTCCTATTTAACTTTTATACCATTTTTTATTTCGTGTATGTGTGACTGTTAGAAAATGAGATTGAGACAAAATCTTAGACACTTACCTCGTCTCTCCGGCTTTCCGACAACGATAAACGGTCCCAGAATGAGTACCATGACTTGGATACAAAATAAGATCCCAGACTTTTTCTTCTTCATTTTGGTATCTGAAATTATAAGTATACAATGTTATTGATTGTTGTTTTTTAGAGAGTGCGTAAAGCTTTATGCTTTCATAATGATGATTAAGTTTTTCCTTTTCATATCTTTCTAAAGACAAAGTTTTTAATAATAAAACTCCTATTAAATAATCCTTAATGTATAAGAATCAAATAATAATTCATATTATAGATACACTGAATTACTAATTTAATATTCAAATGAATTTAAGAAAAATTATATAATATGATACACCTCATGCCAAATAACGAATTGCCAGACGCATAAGGAATTTAGATTAAGTAAAGATAATGGCTTTGTGATGCATTTCGATATCAATTGCTGGAGACATACGGACTCTTAGCGAAAGATTATTTCTATTCATAACGATTCCTGAACCCTTGCTATAGAAGAAGTAAAAATTCTATTAAGTTGGTTAGCATTTTGAAAAAGATATGTAATATTTAAGCTAACTAAATTGACATTTTAGAAGTTGTTAATCCCTTTTTACAATCGTTCATTATATGATTTGGTTATTTATATCGCCAATATATAATTTATCTCTAATTACTTATTTTTGACGGAATATATATATATATATGTTTTTCAATTCAAAGGATTTTTTTAAAGATAAAAAATAACACACCTAAAACTTATAAAACTGCTTCATGATGTTTTCCAA
Organism: Caligus rogercresseyi; assembly: GCA_013387185.1. NCBI lineage: Eukaryota > Metazoa > Arthropoda > Copepoda > Siphonostomatoida > Caligidae > Caligus > Caligus rogercresseyi. The sequence continues at coordinate 2,679,668 of CP045904.1, read as the reverse complement.
GATTTATCAGACAACAAGGAATATATTTTACAGCACCTGGGTATCATAAACTGTTATTTCTCTTTGTCGAGTATGTTGAGCAGTAAATCATTTCGACAATCTTAAACAGTAAATTAGTTTTATTTGACGCTTTATATTCATACAATAAAGGTAACTTAAAACTATGACGATGCCAATAGAATGTTGAACATTATAGTCTAATACTTAAGAGTTAATTTCACTTATCAAGAATCCTACTCCTGACTTAATAACTAATATACAAAACTAATTAACAAAACTATTAAAAAATAAAACCAGTTAAAAGCCTTAAACGCGAATCAAATAGACTCGCTTTCTCGTAATCCTGAAATATTATTATCAAAATGCATTGATAGGTATGTTTTTGGGTCGGATAGAGTCTTATTAACTCGGCACGAGTGTCCACAAAGAACCATTTACTGGTAATGTCTTTATCGAACATAACGTGTTTTTATGTCTACACGATGGCTAAATTTAGTGGCAATTATTTCATATATATGATATTAAGTAAATAGATAATGGATATACGATTCCGTGATAAACGCAAGACAAGAGCTCTCACAAATAAACAAATGTTAAGTAGATTATTATCGGTATATTTAATACTGTGTACATATATATTTTTTCTTACCAAATACATTTTGGGCTTATTTGCTCCTAAAACAAATGCATCTGTTTAAATATAAATAAGCACTTTAGCATAAAAATTAGTCTATCGAACAAGACGTACATTCTTTAACAACAAATTTAATTTATAAACAATTTCATTTACTTATATAACTAATGAAAAAATGCATAGCCTTACGGTTATTAAGGATAATATATTCAAAAAAATATTTATACAAAAAGGGTATTGCTTAGTATTTTTTTAATGCTATCTTGATGGTCATTTTTATAGCGGATTTAAGTTAGATATATTTAGAGTGCCTCTTTTAGAATATATTAATTAAATGCTAATACATAAAAATACTTTTTAAATCAATTGCACGTATTAAAAAGCAATTATCGGATTCTTATAGTTAATTTAATACGTATAAATTTGTGTAAATTAAAACAAATTTTGAGTCAAAAACACTTATATGAAAACACTGAATTGAAATAACACCTCCTATTAAAGGTATTTTGATAAGCAATACTATAAACATTTTTAATATATTTGGATGGGTAGACCCCATATTTTTATAAAATGAATGTTTGGTGTTGAAATTAATATATGAGCTTAAGTAATTTAAAACAAGATTGTGAAAAAAGATCCCTCCTCCCTCGGGAGGCAAAAAAACATTTTCATAATCAACTTTAGAAAATTAAAAAAAGTTGCTAAAATGAGCAAGAGATTTTAGTACTTTAAATCCCTCTTATGGCTTTTTCAAAGATAAAAAATATAAGCACAGTTTAAATAAACTTCAAACGTGGCAGTACCATATGTGATGTAATAACAATGAGGCGGAAGTAAAATTTCGACATCTCATAGCTCATTTCTGAGGAAATTATTTAAAAAGTGAATTATTGTGCAGGACATCCTAAAATTTGTAATGCTAGTTTTTTAAGAAACTTGACTAAAAATTGATACTTTTTTATAGTATAATAGCAAAGAGGACAAAATGTCGGAGGCTTAAGGAAATACTTTAGATGACCTGTGTACTGGACGGCCCGGCAAAGACTATCGTCCCATTTAATTTTATTCTTTTGTCACAGAAGTTAACAATATTTTAAAACATAAAATATTATTTATATACATATATGAATCAAAACGAACAAAACAACTCAAGTTTTTTATCGAATGTCCCTTCACTAATGTAATTGAAAATAGATGTACTGATTTTTTTTTGAATATGTGATAAATGAAGAAAACTATTAAATTAAATATATAAATTATATAAACGTAGACAAGAAGATATTTATCCTATTTCCGATTTCATCTCAACAATCTCTTTTCACTTATACATGAGATAGGAGAAATGGCAGAAAAGAACATCGACAATGACTTATTCATATTTTCACTTCTGAACCGATCTCATATGAACAACATCATCTCATCTCGGTGAGAGGACAGATGGATTGTTAAGCTTATATTAAAGTACTATTGAAAAATCACATTTTGGTTTGCTTTCCGGCACAGTTTGCAAATAAAGTCAAGGCAATAACTACCAATGTAGGGATAAATAAGATCTGATATGAGTAGATAAAATAAAATTGAACGTCAAACTTGATTTAACTGCGATTTCCTTATTAACAAATATAATCGAAAGATATATAAAAATATGTACATAAGTGCTACGTTCATATAAATCTATAAAGATATATATATATATATATATATATATATGCAATGTACTTAATTTTTATATATGAATATGTGACCATCTGTTTAAAATAATTAATTATTGTATTAATGTACTATTGCAAAACAATAATTAATACTTTTACTAAGGTTTAAAATAGAGAAAAGATTGCTGTCGCAAACTAACTGAACAACATATTTTTTTCATTTGCTTGAATGTTTTTCTCTCTTTTTCTCTGCGTCCATAATGGGAGTGAAATGATCCATTTATCGGCATATATGAGCAAACAATATAAGCATTCATTTTTCTCTGAGTTAAACAGTTGCAACCTCAATAAATATTAATAAATGTAATCGGAGGAGGTCATTCATTGTATCGACATGACATATATATATATATATATATATATATATATATATATATATATATATATATATATGCCCACGAAGAAGACACATTTCAATGATGACTCTATCACCACCTCGAGTGAAGTAACACTTTGGTATATAATACTAATCTTTCCCTTTCCTTTTCTGTCAACCAATCAGGGCTCAAGATAGCTTTTCGCTATCTCTACAATGATACATATGAAGGGAGTGCGATATTTTTTAAAGAATAAAAAGATGAATTGTATTAAATATCATTTTCTTTTATCATTATTCCCTCTCCTTTTTCTTCCATCTAATCACCTTCCAAAGACTGTCAACCATCAGGGCTCAAGAGCACCACCTTTTTTCTATCTCTACAAAATGTAAAACTGAAGGAAGCCCGATTGCAATTTGATATAAGAATGTTTGTTGAATATTTGTGGCGTAGGCTTTCCTTCTGTGACTGACTCATCTTAATGATGTAATGTTTATAAAGATCTATACTTGTATATCATTTATGATGCCGCCTATTGAATAACGGTAATCAACCTAAAAAGCAATTTATTTAATTGTCCAATATTTTTTTGTAAGCCATTGAAGAAATGATTGCTCAACTCCAAAATTCGTCATGATTTTTTTGTCTATATGGTTCAATAGAGTTGCATCCTACAGGATAAAAATACGTATTTTTTGTGTTTGCATATATTCATAAATACTGTTCAGGCAAATATATTTTTCTAACATGGCCGTTATGGTAGTTTTGATAAATGTATTTATCAACTTTTTTTCTGTATTGTGTTGGGTTGCAGTTATGATTGTGGTGATTTAAGGTATTTCTATATGTATAGCTCATGTAAGTATTAATTTAAAAAGTTCGTTAAAGAGAAATATATGAAAAAGAAAAACGAAGCTCATTGATCAGATATTTCCCACTGTGTCCATAATCAAAAATTTGCATTGTTTTTTATATATTTCTATTACTTTTTACTTTACCACACACAAATTAATAAAGAAGACCTACACCGAATGATAAAAATAGTATTAGTTGATAATGGTTTCAACTTGTTTATGGTAGTTTATTTTGCAGTTTTAAATCTTATTTTTTATTCATTCATAAACTTAAAAAAACTCTTCATTTCAATATTGTCCAAATACATAAAAACCAAATGCATTACAAAGACTCTTTGTCTAGAAACACGAAAAAAATCCCCAAAAGTATGATCATTCCTTTCATTTTTGAAAATTGATTTTTTGTATCCCTCTATGTTGTGTTTTTTGACAATTGCTCGACCAAGGAAACGCCTCAGTTGCAACCAATATATAAAATACATGCAATATTTTATTAAAAAATGTTTCCTGATTGGACAGTTTTTGCATTTATATGTTCATTCCACTTTATAAATACATATATTATATAACTATGTAAATAATCATTTTATCGAATGCATTTTTATATGACAATGCTTCTATTTGTCCTGTACTATGATGTACCAATAGTCAATCAAACCAATTTAATTTCAATGTCTGTTGCCCAATATGACCTTCCTGGTTGGAAATACAATCTGCTCACTGAAGAAACATGCGTTTCGACTGAAATAATAACAGGTTCCTTTGATTGGTAGATGTATTACAATCATCTTATGTTGATACATAATCATTTGTGTGTGAATCAAACCATATAAGCATAAAAATGCAATTTTATGTAGTTTGGTGTAGTAATTTTGTGTTCATTTTTATTTAAAAATAATTAAAGAGTCTGATATTGATAAATTATGAATATATTTAACAAAAAAATATCATGCTATCGCGCGTTCGTGTTAAGGCGTGTGTAACTATCAATGTTGGGGGCGCAGGTTCGAATCCCGAGAGGGGTTGTCATTTTTGGTCTACCTCATTGATAAGATCTTAGGTTCGATAGACTAATTATAATGCTGTAATGCTTATTTATATCCTGTCGGATGAAAATCTATCGAACCAAATAGGCAAATGTATACATATATTTATATATATATATATTTATAAATATATATATATATATATATGTATCCTTAGAAAAGGATTTAAAATGTTGAATTTTCTCATATAACAGGCTGCAGACTGAGATATCATGTAAATGCATTGGTAAAAAATCATACTGCATAAAAAAAGACTCGATTTCATTTCATTGTGGTTTTTTTTTTAAGTTTGAAATATCTAATCAGACGACAAACATCAAAAGGTTTATAGTCAATTTATTTTAACCAAAAAGTATCCAAGTATAAGAAATGTAGATAATTTGTCAAAATAACTGCAACAGTAATTTTAAACCATTTGATAGCAATGTATACGAACGTGTAAAAGAAAACCTTGTTTAAATATATTATATTTCAAATTGAAGATCAACGCTTCAATAAACCTGAGCATTGCACATCAATAAACTTAAGGAACAACATCATTTAAAAACTCAAATTTTATTCTTATAATAAACTAACTACTACTAACTCATATTTTTTTAATGTTTTCAATATATTTTTTATTTGTTTGTTTATTTAATTTACCTCTTTCCAGGATTATGTAGCTTTTTCATGATTTTCAAATATATATATATATTAGTTAAAAACTTTTAATACTAATCCAAATATATATATTTTTTAAGCCAAATTTGTATATAAAATATAATGTACATGTATCTATGACTTTATATGATGCTATAACCAAAATATCATACAGAGGATCTTGTAGAAATGTATTTCTAAAGGTTTTCAGTCTTTCGAATTTACATTCTTATGTTTGTATTTTGTATGCATGTATAACCGAGATTGTGTTTTGTCTTAAAAAACATAAAAGTTACTGTTCTTCTAAGTAATTTTATGATTTTTAGTTTTAAAAGATGAAGACAAATCTGATGTTGCCTTTACGTTAAAATATAAAGTATATTTTTAATAAGCTGTTAATGTTCATACATCAACTTAAGTATCAATTCAAGTATTTATATACCTCTAAATAGGAACTCTGTTCGTTCGTCTCTTTATTCGTTTCCCGGACTTCCCCAAAACGATTACTTAGATTCTGACTAAATTTACAGTTAATAATTTAGGCTCAGGAATGTTTTTTTTAGTGTTGTTTTGACACTCCAGGAAATCAATTATTGCCATGTTTATTTTATTTGCCTAAACGATTTTAGCGAGTTCTAAGACTGATAAGTTAATTTGAAAAAAATTAGTGGAAGACTTTTAGGTGTTCAGTATTAGATTATCTCAGAAAATTGGTTTTTTGAATGTTAATTTCATGCAGAAAAACGTTTGTTTCCGATTTCTTGATAAAAGAACGTTTGCAAAATCTTCTTTGAGGATATTTAGGTGCTATGAAATGTTTTTGAGTGTTTGTTGTTCCTGGATAGAAAATTTATAGTATATTTTTTATGATTCTCCGGTCATCCGTAACTCCTCAACAAATTATATGTTCTCACCTTTCTTCATAAATGTTTATAGGATCAAGTGTTAATTCCCAAAAAAAACTTAGG
>CP045904.1:2649719-2673398 GCA_013387185.1 Caligus rogercresseyi | reverse complement strand
CGTGAGGAATACGATGAGGGATCTAAAAGGAAAAGGAGAATAACGCTACATTCTCCCCTTTCCTTATTATTTCATAACAAATTAGGATTTTGAGAACAAATATATATTTTTTACTATTTACAAATTTTATGGACATATTAAATAAACATAGATACATTTGAGACTTCTGCAAATTATAATAACATACATACATTTGTTTATTCTCCTTTAAGTTTTTTCAATCTCTTAGAATTATTTGTCATATTTTTACTGCTTGTTTTTCTTTTGTTTTTGTGAATTTGATCTTGATTTCCGAAACATAATTTTTGGACATACAATTAAAAATTTAGCAAGCGATTTGTGGAATACTTTTTCAAAGGAATGGTTTCTTCGCATGTCTGCTAAAATAATTTCCAAAAGCATAAGTATCATTTTCCAAAAGTTTAATAAACGAAAGAACAAAAATATTTTTGAAGAAGGGGAAGAAATCAACTCTTTGAAGATACTTTTTGAAATTTGAATTTCTGAAAAAATGCATAAACAAAGGAACACGTTAAAAAAAGAACATCAGAAGGACGAGTCAGCCCACCTCGATAATTTGATCTAAAAGTTTACTTTCATCATCAATATTTTCTAAGGAGAATAATTTACATCGAATTTTTTATTTAAGCTGTCAATAAATTGTGGCAAGAATGACAGGCTATAGTTTTACATAAGGAATGCACGATATAACCAGAACAAAGTAAACATAGATACGTCATTAATATATTTAATGAATCTTTAAAAGAAATGTTTTAAATTGGAAAATATATTTAAAGAAGAAGACTTAATCTTTTCATTTGTTGAATTTATATCCTCAGAAAATGATTCCAGATCTTTCAGTGAAATTTTGCCTAACTTATGATATTTTCATTCGAAGGCATTTTTCTGAATCCAAATATTGGCGCAAGCTTAATTCAATGTTCGTCCCACATCTTCTCTTATAGAGTCAAAACCGAGCTTCAATAATCTAATTGATGTGGCAAGAAGAGCGTAATTGACATCAGTTTTCTTCGAGCAAATCTTCAGCCAATACGCATAAGCCTTTTGAAGTTTGTTTAGCTGCTAAAAAAGTGTCACGAGTAAGACTTGAGGCCTTATCTCCGCTGCCCCTCCCATTCATTCAGCCATGATGTAAAGTCTCACAAATATTCTAATTGGGAGGACTAGAAGTAATGGATATTTTCCAAGGGTTTCTTTTATGAAAGCCTATTTTGCGGTATTATTAATCCAACACGTCCCATATTACCTCCAAAAATTTGCCGTAACCATCCAATCTTTTTTGTCTTCTTCACTCCCATAGTGACGTAAAGCGGCAATGGTAGACTCGTGAAAAAGACTGTTCGTCAGCTTACGTTCATTTTTTTCTCGTACGGGGTACAATACTCGTTCTGTGAGCTTATGGCTATTTTTACTGGTTGCCCTAATTCAAGATTGTATAGATTTACAATATGTGCCATATTTCCTTCTATTTTTTGGCCTCTGAAATTTGGACAGACAAAATTGCCACGAGACACGAAGTTTATTATAGAAGTTTTTCATAATGTGTCACAAATCAAACAATAAATACATTTTCCTATCCGGAGTCCACAGGATGATGAATAAAAGTATTGATGCTTCCATGGCATAATTCTATGGAATATGTTTCTGATCACTTTGTGGGCGTCACAAATGGTGGCTCGAACAATAAATCCAATTTCCGTTACAACTTTGATCACTTGATCAAAGATGATCTTTTTAATTTATTTTTTTTAAATTCTTAATTGTAAAGAGTTTTTCCAGATCTGTCTGAACGTGATGGATTAGAGTCAGTAGACTCTAGGCTTATAATTGGAGGGCATGAAATGTACGTCACACAACGCAGAATGTATTGAAGGTATCAATTTTTTGGGCGGAACAGCCTTTGTCCAGAGTTGGCGTAGAGACTCATCCTTGGGAAATATGAAACCGTCTCTTTTTTTCCCTCATTGCCCTTGCTTTGTAGCCACTCTTGCAACCGGAGCAACATAAACCTTCACCATTGTCATCTAGTTTGAAGATAATTGGTTATTTCTAAAACGATTCCTCTACACACTTCCACTACTTTCATTCACGCGGCAATATAAATTATCCATCCCATTTGAATTTGTGTTTTGAAAGGTTACGCGACTTTACCATTCCTGATTGTTTTAGTATTCATTGGTTTGATATATATTTCTTAAAACTATTTTTTATAAATAATATAAAGAAATGTACTAGTTCAATGATGGCGAGCTCAATTATTAAAGTTGAGGGTTTATTTTCACACAATTGATTACAACAAATAATGTAAAGCCATATCAATAAGTATAAATCTTTTCAAATCTCATATATGAGCTATGAAACTTTTATCAGTTATTTTTATATGATTTTTTGCAGCCTATCTCATCTACAAATTCAACTGCTTCTTTTGGCATACATATTCTTCCAACATTTATCCATTAAATCCTGGGCTCTCCACATGCAAACAAATAAATAGAAATCATGATCAAAATAAAAGCTTTTCTCACGTTTGGAATAAGTGTACCTATGTAGTTTTCTTCCTCTCCAATATTTTGGATTATTGATTTTGCAAGGTAATATTTATTTAATCAACTGATAAAAAAGTATTCCATTGTTACAACGAATTTCTTTGTAATAGTCGATAAACCAAGATATGTTTGTACAATAACAATAATGTTCAATTGTTTGAAACATGTCTCAAAAGAGGTATAGTAATATAATATATATGATCCTATATTGCAAACCTACATCCAAACCTAGATACATCATTACCGAAAATATAACAATTACAGCAATATATAGGTTGACATATTTATTATATTTTTAGTACGAACTTTAACTGATCCTTTTTTTAAGATCCTTTGATATTTTTTTAATATGTTGAAACAAAAAGTATGAAATACACTTGCAACTATTTTTTTCCTTACTAGTAAAAGCTGTGCATCATTTATATTTGCAAGGCAAAAGTATTCATGAACCTTTGTCGTAATGATTTCAATATATCATGTTTAGCATCCCTCTATATATTTTTGTTAGTCATGTTTTAAGATCCTTCAAGAATGATAATACAAATGTAAAGAACACAATTACTATTACTTTTTTGACGGAATCACTCTTATCAAATGACGCGCACCTGATTTGCCTTAATTTTTCCATGACGCCACCAATTATTTATTCTCGGGGGGTTAAAGATGTCATGAATGAGGAACACAAATTTCAATATTTTGATTAATATTGGGAATCCTCCTCTATTTTACAATCTTAATGCATATATGCCAAAAATAAATATTACATCAATTCAAACATATTATTTTTTTGTATATATATACTTTTCATATGAGTTTTAGAGACATAAAAACATCAAAATTAATATATTTTTAATTTTCTACAAATGTGAGGAGGTGAAGGAGAGGGGCTTTATTTTTCATAGATGAAATAAATTTTACGAGTAGACGTAAAATGAAAAAAAGAAAACCTCTTCACGCTGCATTTATTAGTTCACTGAGGCCTCTCTTAATTTATAATGCGAAAAGCAAAAAGGAACAAAAAACAATGGACATTAAAGTCGTAATGCTGATCTATAAACTGTTTCTATAATAATAATTTCAGTTGAAGTGAACTTTAAGATTTAGAGATCCTTTTAGCAAGACACAGAAAAAATCTAATGACAATGAAGAGTTGCCGCCAATCAAAGCAATTTAGCAGATAATGAAACGACGGGAGGAAATGAAAGTATATAAATATAAAAGAACACAAAATCTCATTGATGAGTGCAATAGTGAGCGATCATATTGTTTGAGGGTACTCTCTTCAAACTAGATAGATTCAATGATCCTCTTTGCTGACTATAATGTTTACACCAAGGATTAAGCTCCATTCATCTCATCTTTAGATGTGAACCCATAAACATAAGCTTTGTGAAAGTATAAGCTATATCTCCTATAAGAAACGCGAGGATGAAGGAATATCTTCGAAGATATATAAATAATATATTTAACTATAATGCAATAAGAAATTAACTATTACCACACTGATTAATTTCCGACGAAGTGGGATTATGTAGGAACTATACAAACGAAGAGCCAATTGTTGATATCTTTAGTATAACTAATGAGTAATCAGATTTGCTTTTTTCTATTGTTGGCCTTTTTTTTTCGAGTCAACACTGCATCTTTTTAATCATTACCATAAATATATACATAAGACAATCAATCTAAAATATCATTGGACAACTTGTTATCAATGTCCTTACTGGTCTGTTGGATATATCCCACAATTTCTGGATCACTTCAAGATGTAGATATCTTTTGTACGCAATCTCTTGCATTAATGGCTATGCAATCTGATTTTTATTCAATAATGCGAGTATAAATAAATAAAAGCACAAAAAGTCTAGACCAAGTAATTGCTCTTGGCTCCAAAGAACTAAATATCACAACACTCAATCATTAAGATTTTTTTTTGTTTCAATAATTGAGACCCTTAAAATATTACCAGGGCAACTTTTAAGGATTTCTTACAAGGTGTGATGATTCAATACTTATAATTATCATACTTACCATGTTGTTAATAGTCTTATAACAGGGATGGGAATTTAATATGTGCAATTGTTGATAGTCTTCTCGCATTCTATAATACAATATTTACTTCAAAAGATATTTTGGGAGAATAAGGTAATAATTTATTAGAGTAATTCTAAATACATAATGTCAAATCATGGCTTTACAAGCAGACTTGAGTTTTATCCGATAAAATATTTGACTGGATGTATTCTTTCGATTATTGGACCTACATATTAACTGAATGAAGAAAATAAATTTTCAGTTCAATTAATTTTTTTTTTTAAATTTAAAATGGCTGCCACCAAGATACAGTTTAGATATATTGTGAATAGAAAAATGAATCCTTGAATTAATATCCACTGATATGTCACTGTAACGACGTCTCATTAAAAGTAGTCCCTTAGAACGACGTATCTGGGCGTACTTATTAATTTTTCCCCTTGTTCACTTCCTGGTATTTAGTCTCTGACTGCTATTCTTTTTTTCATCTGATGATCTTTTTATATATTTTTATACACAATAGTTATGTTGTAACGTTTTTTTTACTTTAAAAGAGTTCTGTTTGGGCTCTCCTCAAGAGGGATGAAAATCTCTGACAAAACGAAGGCGCTAGATTTTGCCCTTTAAAAATCAAAGGCCTTGATAGCAAAGAAGCTTGCAAATTATGAGCCAATAAGACCGGGAGAGATCAGAGGGATCCTGCTTGGAGCTGAAGGAACATACAGGGCCTTTTCATTTAAAATCCCATCGTTGGACGGTTCATCATGGACATTCGCGGCTGAATTGATAAAATATTACCGACTCAAAGTCATCGCTTTTAACCAAATTTTGTAAAAAATCATCAATAATTTTAAGAAATTTGCATGATTTAACTTGTTTTTAATGTGTTTTACAGCTTATTCTTTTATACTTGTTAATTAGATTAAAAAAACTGTTTGTTCAAGTGCGATGCTAAATTTTAAACTATAATGTTTGTTTTTGTATTATATACGTATTAGCATCGTTTTATATACCTGTGCTGTATATATGTGAACAGTTTAATAAAAAAAGAAAAAAAGGCATTTGAATGTTAGAACAAAAAAACCTTGTACACATATGGACAGTTGAAATAAGAATGCAACCCTAAAGTCCACAATTACTTTCGACAGTCATAGAGTTCTAAAATTAATTTTATATTTCGTTAAAGTAAGAAAGCGTAACTTGGGATTAAGTGTAAATTGCCCAAATGGCTATTGGGTGGAAACCTAAATATATCATAAGGTCGAATTTTGGAGCCCTGCGACCTGTGACACTAATTTGAAAGCCCCTGAATACACAAATGGACACTCTCAAGCAATTATTGCGCTGAGATGAAGGCCCAAATGAGGCTTGGTTGGGTGCCCATACGTGTCATAGTTGAGGCTAAAACAACCTGAGGGCTCATTGTAGTTAGTTTGATCTATACAAAAACTGCACACAATAGACTGAACTAAAAAAAAGAAAAGATCAATGTACAAGTGGGCAACTGAAGGACGCCATTTTAAGTCCCCTTTAAGGTGAAAAAATATGTTATCCCTACATCAAGATATAAACATAATGTCTTATAAGAACAAAAAAAAAAAGCATGATAGGATGATAATCTTTTTAACGCTCTGGGACTTAAATATCAAACGTAATTACAGAATCGAACTGAAGCGTGAATAATTAAAAGCAGTTGTCATACAGTAATATAACATATCTTAACTGGCGGCTATTGAATGTAAATATGATCATACAGACAGTTTGTGTTCTTTAGGATGATATTCACACCTCAACAACCGCCACACAGGGCTCACAGGGACTGAAAAGCGAAAAATGACATTTTTTTCTTTCTTGATAGGTGTGATCTTTACAGTATACTTTTGTTATATCATGTACTAAAAAGAAAAAATATTCATGTAGAAATGAGTCTATTTATTACTGTAACGGGTGAATGTTGCCAGAAGTTAAGTACACTTGAAGTTTAAAAATGTATTAAAAAATATCTTTTTTTTTATGGTTTAAAATAAATTTATTCTGTTACTGCAAAAAGAATACAGTGTACAAAAATACTCTAAAAACATACAGAAACAATAAGAAATAAAATCAAATCTGGACAGTTACGTAATAAAACATCAATGAACATTATAGTTCAAAATTACCGACCAGATAAAAACCATATATATAAAACAACAGTTGATAAAACTAATTTGTATTCAATACAAAACGGCGATGCATTCTTAAAATCCTTCTGATGTCGTTCCAATAGAATTTTGAACTGTTAGGATAAAATGTAATGAGGTCTCCAGCCCATTTCCATGTTGACGCTCCCAAATCAGGAATTTTGACCTCGAAAGCAGAGTGGCGGGCGGCAGCACACCAATGAGGATAGTCTTAGATCTTTTCTAAAATGTACTTGTTAGTAGTAAGTTTTTGTGCAATTAAAGATTTGACATTTTGTATTGCAGATTCAATTGCTTTGTGACTGGGGGGAGATTTCTTTTAAGATTAAAGACACCAAAAAGAACATAAGCTTTTAAAATATTTGAGGAATCGTTTTCATTTTCACAAACGTTAAGCTTTACGAATAGTTTAAGCACCTTTAGGATTGGACAGTCTACGAATGCATGGAAGATACTGTTTATAAAAACCCACAGTTCATGCAAGGAAGCTGAAATTTGAGGATTTTTTAAAAAAAGGACAATATGATTTCAATTCTCTGATGAGTTGAGCTTCGGAACTGGCTTCGATCATCAGAGTAACATCATCGGCATATAAATCAATCAAATGTCTCCCATTATTAAAAGATACACCAAAACCTATATACTTTCTCATTAACGTTCTTGTGAGGTCATGTAGCGCGGATACAAACAGAAGAGGAGCAATGGGGCAACCCTGTCTGCAACTCCTTTTGAGTTAAATTGGGGGCACTATTTAATCCATGTAACGTTAAAACTGAAGAACCCTTATATAATAATGACCTGATGGGGTTAAAAACTTTTTGGGAAGAAGCTTTTTAATAGACTTTAAAACATGATCATGCCGAATTGAGTCAAAGGCTTTACTAAAATCGATAGCTATTAAAGCTCCGTATCGGTCCCTTTTATTTAAAGACTCAACCGCAGTAAGAATATTTCTGGATATATCTGTAATCTTTCGTTTCTTAAGAAAGCCCTTCTGTTCAATTTGAATTTGATCATTTAAAATAGGTTCAATTTGTTTTGTTAAAACCCCTGCTAAAATTATGTATGTAAAATTTAAAATAGTTATGGGCCTCCAATGATTAAAATGACTACCGTCCCCCTTTTTTGGGATTAAAACAATGCGCCCTTTTGAGAGGGCACTGGGCATTTTGCCATACTTCTCCATGTATTTCCAATACTTAATAAATAGGGAGCAACCTCATTTGGAACAAGTTTGAAGATGCGTCCACAGATACCATCAGGACCAGAGGCTTTATTGTCCTTGAGATTGCAATTAATATATTTAATGATTTTTCAGTTGTAAACGCTTCAGGCATTTGTTTACATTTCTTCTTTGGAAAATTCAGTCTATTGCCACCTAGAACTTCTGAAAATCGTTTATGAAAATATGACAATATATCACTTGGAGTCTTTAAAACCTTACCACCATCAACAATACGTTTAATGGTTGACGTGGAGCTCAAGTTTTTTTGGGGGAGGTACTTAAATCTAAAATTTGGATTTGTATCTCTGATCTTCTTCCTTTCCATTTCAGCTTCCGCGATGTCGGTAATTCTGTAATTGTTTACAAGATCAGCAGTAACTTGTTTGATAAAAATAGAAGATGAGTTCATGGCACTCTCAATGTCGTTTTGAATTTTCGAAGAGTTCTTTTTGTGGCTTGCGACAAACTTGCGAACAGTCTTTTTGATAATATTAATAAGAGATGGATAAGCTCCCTTTGGAGTTATCAGGTTGGCTTTTTTGTCAAGATTTAAACCAAGTGATCTCGCGAATCGATCTTTGTAGAGAATCCAGTTAGGAATTTGAAAAGCTTTCTTGCGTGGAATATATTTTATGGTAATATCAATAATTTTGTGATCGGAGGATGGATCAGGCCTATAGAAAGCTGTCTTAATATGACGCAGTAGTGATGGGGAAATTAGTGCCAAATCGATTCTCGAAGATCTTTTTCCACAGCTCCAAGAAACGGTATATTCGGGACAGAAAAATCTTGTGACGTCCACCAAACATAGTTTATGAATAAGATCTTTGAGGGCAGCTGAGTTGGGATAGTTGATCTGAAGTTTATGTAAGTCTACATTAAGATCACCAATCAACAATAAAGGAAGATGGCTGAGTCTCTCCGCATCAATAACTGATTGAAAGAATGACAACGATCGGGAATTTGGACCATAAGCATTCACGATAGAAAAAGAACAACCAGAGGTGTTTAAAATTATTTTGTGCCACTCACCGTCATTAATAAAATCATCTATAAAAAGAGGTTTCTCTATTCGCCTTGTAATAAAAGTCATCACACCTCTTCTACCCGTGCCCGAGAAAAAGTAATGGAAAAATTTGGCAGGCAAAGCCTACAATTTTCGTTGCAAGTCGACGAGACCTTGGTTTTTATATCTTGTAAACAAATAATATCCAGATTAAGAGACAGAAGGTGTTTCATGATGGCATGTCTATTCCTTCTATCTCTACCACCTCTAACATTAAAAGAAAGGATTTTTGAAACTCCCATGCTGGTCTCTATATCCTTAGAAATCGAAGACGGGAAGTGGTCGGTGATTTTATATTGTAAAAAATTATTCCGAATCATTTCTGGATTTCTGTTTATTATTAGAAGAATTTATATCAGGCCCACTATTTGAATCTCTCCTGTTTCTTTTGGTTAGGGACTGGGATCTTGTGCGTCCCAGCAAAATTAATTTTTCATTTAATAGTGGCTTTTTTGGCTTTCCCACAGATTTTGTTTGAGAAGCAGAAGAACCATGAGCTCCTACACTAGCCGAATCATATACTATAGCATCATTTTCATTTGAATCATTTTCAATAGGAGCAGTTACATTCCCAGTCGAGTTATTGATAATATTATCAGTATTTACGGGTTCAATGGGTGTACTCACTTCAGGGGCTATATTATCAGAATTTACGGGTTCGATAGGTGTACTCACTTCAGGGGTTATATTATCGGGTTCGTCAATGATTATTTCAGCTTGTGCCTTATCGTGTTGAACAGGATAATCATTTTTTGTAAAATATTCCAATACTTTATTTTCAATTTTCTTTAGCCTGGCCATCATCCAAGACTTGTAAAAATTTATTGATCGTGTTTTTTCTCCACATTTTGATCTAAAATGTCCAAACCTGAAGCAGTTAGCACATTGTCTTGCCTGGCCAAGAAACTCCAGTGATTCAATCTCCTCTCCACATGGGATCAATAGGTTATGTTTTTTGGGTTTCCATTGACGTTAACGATCAAATCAGAACTTTTTGTGTTCCAATGTTGGGTCATTGAAGATCGGAATTTTTTTCAGAACCGATTTGTCAGAGACAGATGCATTGCCAACACGAAGAGAGTTTACTTTACAAAAGGGGTTTAATAATCCGCGCACTGCCTGTCCGCAAATTTTCCCGTATCCGTATTTTAAGGTCAGGTCAAAATTATGTTCTCCATCCCTTGCAAGCATAAGTTTGCGACAATCTATCATCACTTTAAAGGGGTTGTTATCTTCATCTCTGAAATCAACTTCTATCGGAAGAACAATGTCATTAAGGATTCTATCCATTGGAATTTTTTGACTAGTTATAATCAAGGGTCTATGAGGTCTGTCCCAATTTATGCTGTGGACTTCTTGTGGCTTAAGCTTGAGAACATTAGTAGCAACGTGGGCCAAATTTCCTGGGTGCATTTGACTTTTGCTCAAGGGAGACCGTTTATCAATCCTTTGAGCAAAAAGACAAAAGTTTTTCCAACCTTTTCTATCATTAACTGAACCATCAGAGACAAATTTGAATGCATCACTTTTTATTTTGCACCAGCAATGCTGCTATACGACATAGGACGACTCGTTTTTTTTATTTGATTGATTAACCTTCTGGAAAACGTGTCCATGGAGCTGGCTCCGGAACTACTAGCATTGGATCCAAGAAAAACCGTGTTCTCAGATACACTTGAAGAGGTTCCTTGTATAATTGAAGATGGGATAGAAGAATCATCATTAACCTTATCAGGAGGTTTATCCCTTGTAACCTCAGACATCATATCACGATGGCAAAAAAGAAGAATGCGAAGAAATAAAAATAAAAGGAGAGTTATATCAGCGCAAACTAATAGAAAAATAATAAAGGTCCACGAAATCTCAACGAGAAGATAATATGAAGAATGATGCGTTAAAAATTAATTAAAAACATCTTATCTATATGAGATCTCTTTTAGACAAGAAATTGACAGCAGTATAAATAACTATACATATTACTTAAAAGACTGACCTAAAGATATGATTTTGAAAATATCTATATAATTAAATTGACAAATTTCAATAATTTGAAATTGATCAAATTTCAGATGGATTTTTTTTTACAAAAAGGTATATATAATAACTTCCACTACATTCCATCAAAGTAAGGCTAGCAATGGAATAACAATATAATCTTTAGAAGATATTCAATCATTTCAGCTGCTCATAGCTGCTCTAGCATATAAAACCCGTTTTTATTGTGCAGGAATACTCTTGTCTTTTCTGGATGCCTGTACCGATTAACTGGAGGAATATTCTTGAATAATGTCTCCTTTTCAAAACTGCATGTGCATGTTACTGTTTTCTCCCTCTTCAACAGAAAATTACGTAGAATTATTCATATAATAATGTTTGCATATATTCAAATTTTATTACAACGTAATTGAAAAACTAAGAAATGCCATTTTGCTTGTCTTTTTGGACACTGCATAACCCACTAAAAGAAATTGGGCATTCAGTATTTAGTAGTTGCATCCTCTTATTGACAGTGTGTGTATCAGTGAAATATGAAATGAAAAGAACTGCTAGAGGTTATTAAAGAAAATGGTGGATTTAAAAGTGATAATCTAATGGCTACATTAGTCAAGAACATCTTGGTCAGTGAAAAGAAAGACATAAGTATGATTGATATTGGCATCTTCATTATTTTAAAGAAACTGCTGAATTAGGTCATTCATAAATGACAAAGTAACAGGATGAACTGAAAAAATTGGACTGTAATGTTTTTGATTTCCCGAATGGTGAAAAAGTTAGAATTAAGGTTCTATTAGATTTCACCATGTTTGACGGCAAAGTCGTTAATGCACTAACAGAAACCAAATATACCAAAAAAATGCAATATTTGTGGTGTGACATCTGCTCAAGTTAATGATATTAATGTTGTCAGAAAACTAGAGGTTAATCAGGATGCTTTAAAGCTTGAATTGTCAACGTTACATTGCTGGATCCGTACTTTTGAGTACATCATACACTTGGGATATAAAATGGACAAGAAAGCTGCTCAAGCAAGAACTCCAGAACAAAAGCCTTCTGTGGCTGAAAGGAAAGCGAAATTACAGTCTGAGTTTTATGGAAGACTCCAACTCATTGTGGATAAACCAAAAGTTGGATTTGGATACTCCAATGATGGGAACGCAGCAAGGAGAGCAATTGCAAATGCTGAAGCATTTGCTGAAATAACAGGTGTGAATGTATCTGTGATCAACCGATTACACACTGTGCTGAGAGCTGTGAGCTCAGGTCACGAACTTAAATCTGAGTAATTTCGAGAATACTGCCACAAGACCATTGATGTCATTCTGAGTATTTACGAGTGGTATCCTCTACCTCCTTCTGTACACAAGATGATTGACATGGAGCAGATGTTGCTCTTCACTTGGAGGTCCCGATTGGAGTATATAGTGAAGAGAGCCAAGAAGCAATAAATAAAGAGATTTGCAAAGCAAGGCTTAACCACACAGCGAAAGTTTCAAGAATGAATGTAATGAAAAACCAATATAATTGCTTGCTTGTGAATTCTGATCCTCCTGGTTCCTCAAAGCCTTCAAGAAGTCTAAACCAAAAGATGTACAAAATCTGTCCAAGGAAGTTGAAGGCTTATTGATTATTGCTTAAAATATTTAAGTTCTTTTTTAATATGTTCTTTTGATATCTTGTTTAAGATTGCTTAAAACATTAAAGTTCTTTTTTTAATGTGTTCTTTAAATATATTGCTTAAAATTGTTTGAAAATAATAAAGTTTTATGTGTACCTTTGATAGATATTAAAAAGATTAGATTATATCAGAGTGTGCCATTCATAAATTAATAATCTATACGTGTACAAGTTGATATACACAAACTATTACTAGCTAGTGATAGGCCGGTCAGAGTGACTTTTTATCCCGGTATTCGATTTGCCAGGTAAAAAAACTATTTAGATACTTTTTTTTTAGTTTAAAAGAATTTATTGCTGTTTCACATTATACACCTATGCATTACAATATAGAACAAAGATATAAAATAATACACACATATATAAAGCAGATGAACACGACCCACAGAGGGATATATGTGTTACTACAGCAGGAGTTGATCTAAAGTATTATACAATATTAAAGTTATCACTATTTATTTTTTCCATTTTTGAGCATTTCATCAATTTAAGGATATGTAGATCTTCATCCTCTTCTTGCATAAATCGATGTCTCTCATAAGAGAGTGATGGGCATCTGTTAATTAAGTGGTCTGCGCTTTGTGGCTCTTCCATACAGATATGCAGATTCCGTCATATTTTTCCATTTACTTAGATAAGCCAAAAATGGTCCGTGGCCCGTATAAGCTTGAACAAGAAGACTCATGTTTTGGCGCGACAGTTGAGTAGTCTTGGATTTTTTTTTACATGTGATGTGTGTACTTCATAAGATGATCATCTTTGTATCTACTACACCACTCATAAAAAAAGAATTCATGTATCACCTTCTTTATGTAGCTATGAGGCGCTCCAACACTCAAACGACTCTCACTTTCGATACCTTTTTTTTGCTAGGTAGTCAGCATATTCATTTCCTGTAATGTTCGAATGACCTCTACACCAATCGAGGTTTATATTTATATTACATTTACCAATGTTTAATGTTTCTTTACACTTTTTTACAGTTTCACTCTTTGTGAGAGGATTCAGAATAGCAGCAATTGCTGATTGAGAATCCGATCGAATTATCTTGTTTTTTGATGGTTTATATTGGTTCAGACGAGCTATCACCGACTGAGGGATTGCAGTCAGGGGCGTAACTATCGGTAAGCAGAGGCGGCAGTTGCTTAAGGGCCCACGACCTCTTAGGGGCCCCCTCACGGACATCTGGTGGGCCCCCAACGCAATTGCGTACTAGGGCGTCTCTTTACACTTGAGATGGTGCAGTAAATTCCTCTCAAACCCACCTGATACATGCGTTCCTGGCCGGACCGTATTTATACCACAACTCATGCCAGATTTCAACATGACGGTGTGCCGTTTAAAAACGACACCAATAGCAAATCAGTGGTACTTTTAATACTATGTTAGTAACTATGTATAGTTCATTAGACGGTTGGTATAAAATACACTCATACAATATGTTTCAAACCGCAATAAAGGTATTAACAGAACGATGTATTTGAGTATTTTATTTTTTACGCTACGACTTGGAATTATGGGTTATGATGAACTGACTGGACATATTACGAATTACGTACGTAACGTGCGTGCAGCGTGTTAAGACGTCACATCACGTTACACTAAACCAGAGCGTAGATTAAACCATAACATTGTATTAGCGACTGTAGGGTTGCGTGACTACAATGTATAAATATATGTTCCGATAATAACAAATATATATTACCCTACACTATATCTTCTTCGTGCGTGTAGGGATAAGACATTAAAGATAGATTCCACATAGTTAATTATTCCAATCTGGATACGATCCCATCAAGGATACGAATACATCAGCGACGATGGATAACAAAAAGAAGTACCGAAGCGGATTTCAGAAAAGAAAAAGGCATGAAGAGCTGCAGGAAGAAAGGAAAAACTTCCGAAAATAAACTCCTTCTTTCAGAGAACCGGAGAGGGAGAGGTGGACGCTGTTGCTGCTACTAGTCGAGTGAGTGAAGATTGCAACCAAGAAGAGAACAATGGAGAGAGCGTGGGTGAGGAGGGGGGCTGTGAGGCTCGAGCTAGCCCTTGTTGCGCTAACAGTGGGTCTGACAGTGACAGCTCCTTGACCGAAGTTGAAACCCCTCCCGGTTTAACATCAACGAGGGAGTACCCAACTGACATAGGACATTTCCCCGAGAGCCTTGATGCAGACGTGAAACGTTTTATAGTGTCGATGGGGTCGTGTAAGCCAACAGGTCCTTTCCCTCGGGACCCTGAACAGTCAAACCGGCGCTTTTCTGCATCGTTCTACATTAGCAGAACCAAGTCTGGATTGGAGATACCGAGGAAATGGCTATGCTACTCTCAGATCCTAGACGTAGCCTACTGTGAGCCCTGTTGGCTTTTTGCAAAGCACACCTGGAAAACAAATACCTGGCGCAATTTGTCGAGGAAAATTCAAATACACGAGACATCTACTGCGCATACAGCTGCATGTGTGATCTACGACCATTGGCGTCAGAATAAAGTCATGGATAAGGAAATGGAGAGAAATATACTTCAGGAGGCAAGCTTTTGGAGACAGGTAATAGACCGAGTGATTAATGTTACCCTCACATTAGCCATGAACAACATCCCATTTAGAGGGCACAGGGAAAAAATTGGCAAAGCCAATAACGGCAACTTCCTTTCCATCATCGAACTGTTGGCAAAATATGACCCAGTGCTACAGGAGCTGATAAGCCGTCCCGCTCGCTCGATCAAGTACTTAAGCCCTCTGATACAAAACGAGCTGATCGAACTCCTTGCCAAACGTGTCCAGAAAGACATTCTAGATGAATTACGCTCATCTCCATTCTTCTCGGTGATCATGGACACAACACAAGATGTGGCGAAAGTGGACCAGATGAGCCAAATTTTTAGATATGTCGTTATTGAGCGAGATAGCCAAGGGGTTGCCACTGATGTTGCAGTCAAAGAATCTTTTGTTGGCTTTCGTGAAGTTATCCGCCAGTGAACTAACCAAGGAGATAATCGCGTCTGTGGAGGAGAGCGGGCTGGACCTCTCCAAGTGCAGAGGGCAGGGGTACGATGGTGCCGCTAATATGAGCGGCATATACAGTGGTGTTCAGGCAAGAATAGCTGAGAAAGAGTCGACTGCCGTGTATGTGCATTGTGCCTCACACAACTTGAATCTTATCCTCAATGATGCGGTGAGGATACAAGAGGTGAGACATTTTTTTGATGTTGTGGAGCGTATTTATGGGTTTTTTGGACACAGTATAAAGAGATGGGCAATGCTCATAAATGCAGATCGGAGTGAGACAACAGAAAACGGCTCCAACATCACACTTAAGAAGTTATGCCCGACCAGATGGGCATCCCGCTACGATGCAGTCAGTGCTCTACGACACAGATATGGGGACGTGATGAAGGCACTGTCAAAAATCGGGCTGACGAGCCATAAGAAAGAGGAGCGGGACGAAGCAGCATCACTGAAACGCGCAATGGAGAAGTTCTCCTTTGTATGTCTGGTTGTCCTCCAAAGCAAAATCCTGGAGCGAACAAATGTGGTGTCTAAACTTTTGCAGTCTCACGAAACTGACCTGTCCATAGCAGTCCAGCTACTGGACTGCGCCATCGCAGACCTGTCTGCTTACCGCGAGCACTTCGAAGAGTCCAAACAAGCAGCACAGGGCCTCTCGGAGAAGTGGGGGGTTAGCAAGGCCTTTGAGAACACTCGGGCGAGAAAGGTGAAAGCGCATTTTGACGAACTGAGTCAAGACGAACGCCTAGCAGATGCAGACTCTTACTTTCGAGTGCACGTCTTCAACGCCTGTCTGGACATCGTCATCTCTCAGCTGACCCAGCGATTCACTGGTCTACGATCAACAGCGGAACGTTTTAAAGCTATACAGCCCATGACACTCTGCACCGCCACAGACGACGAACTGTTTCGGCAAGCAAGCAAACTGGTCGACATCTACAGAGATGACATTACTGAAGATTTCCCCATTCAGTTGCTGTCATTCCGTGCTTGCTTGAAACAGCGCATCTCACAAGTCAAGACAGTGCGAGAGCTCGCAAAGATGCTGCTCATTGAGAACAGCTGCATCACAGCAAGTTTCGGAGAGGTTTGCACAGTTCTCATGCTCTTTCTTACAATACCAGTGACAGTGGCCTCCGCAGAGCGCTCCTTTTCAAAACTAAAGCTAATTAAAAGCTACCTGAGGAGCTCAATGGGACAGAGTCGTCTCTCTGGACTCGCCATCCTGTCGATTGAGAATGCTCGTGACCGGCAGCTGGATGTACAGGACCTGATCGAAGAGTTTGCGCAGAGTAAGGCCCGGAAGCTGCATCTATGATTTGAGTAAACACTTTATATATCTTAAAATAGTTATGGATAAAAAAATGCCAACACAACAAAGTAGTAGCAAGTGGGGTCCTGGATTGGTCTGTCGCGCGTCTATGTGCGCGCTCACTGTGTGCGCGCTGCACGACAATAGCCAAACATCGGGTTGGTGTGGAAGAGGCTTCAGTCAGTAGTCTACTGTGAAAAGTGATAACGTTTACATTATACGCTTTGAGCTGTGGCTCGTCTGATTTTTTTCTGGGTTTTATGATTTCTGCCACCAAATCACCAAATAGCCTATATTTTCATGGACATGCATGGTGCGCCATCAATGTTTTAGTGGATGTGGTGGTGCGCTGTCACCAATGGTTGCATTCAAGGAGCAGCAGTCGCTATTTTCCCGTGTGTGATGTGTGATCATATACTACTGAGAATTGCATAATTGTATTTGTTTGGCCAATTTATGGAACTGCCGCCCTATCCTGGACCTTTACACCTGTTGTACTTCATATGGGGCCCACAAGATAATGTTGCTTACGGGCCCATTGATGTGTCGTTACGCCACTGATTGCAGTGACCTCCGCTTGGAAGACTGATGCTTCGCTGTTCAATGATACAGAGGGTTGATGAATAGACACATCACCACGAGTGATAGTCCATCCCGCTCCTGTGATCCTGCTCATCTTTAGATACATCGGTGTATATAATTATATCTGGGTGTCAACGTATTTAGACCCTTATCTATAAATTAATTACTTTTTCGCTTTGCTGTGCGCCACTTTGGTCCGGTCAGAGTGACCTGAGGTCTTTTTACCCTGGAAATCGATTTACCAGGCCCAAAAAAAAAACTGTTTAGACACCTTATACAACCTTTTCTGTATATTAATTAGTTTTTTCACTTTTTTTTGGTCTCTGTGAGCCACTGTGCACCAGTTAAGTAATATTGCACCACTTAACTTAACTGGCGGCTGTTGAAAGTCTGAATATCATCCTAAAGAACCAAATTGTCTTTACTCATGGGTCTACATCCATGACGTCATTGACGAATACCTTGAATGAGCTGTTGTATAGCACAATTTATTAATATTAAATAAAGCAAATTGTTATTCACCAGAATGGATAAATGTTTGTCCAAATGGACTATAAATATATGATACCTCTGACAAAAATAATCACAAAAAGAAAGAAAGTAAGTTTTCAAGATCTTCTATAATGAATCCGTAATTATATTTAGGGAGCCATGATTCGGCCTTCCTCCTATTTTAAGCATTCAAGTGTCATGAATGCCACCATTCTCCACTCTTGCAATCATCATTCCTTCAAGGAATCACTCAAGGTACATACATCATACGAACATTACTTGTTACTTAATCATGTAACTTGACATAAAAGAATATGATAAATAATCTTGCAATTCTTTTGCATCTCTGAAATATACTTGCCATATACCATTACATTGAGTACTGCCATACTTTATATTCAATTATACTCCTTCTTGAGAGAAAGGGAGGAGAAAAAAGGAGTGTATTTTTGAGATGTGCGGAAGTCCTCCAATACAAACACTTATAGATAACATATAAACTTACTTTCTACACAAATATGATATCTAATTATTTGAAAGATTACTTCATTTATGTACCTAGTCAAATAGAATATATATATTATATTTCCCTCGCTTATTTAAGCTTGGAGACAGAAAATCATCTATTTGAACGTTTTAAAGCAAAAGTGTCAAGAATTGAACAGTCTAGTATATATATATATATATATATATATTATATATATATATATATCCATATATATTATAGTATATATATTATATATATATATATATATATATATATATATATATTAGATATATCATTAGGAAACCCCGGGTTTCGCTGTTTTTTTCCGTCCCGGTGTTTTTAGACACCGAGATAGGACTTAAATTTTTTCTTTCGTTGTCATTGATAGAGAGACGACGTTTTTTTTTTCGAAAAGATTTTCGAAATATTCTTTTTAAAAGAAACGTCATCGTCTTTTCTGAGAATTTTTTTTTTGTGAAATTATTTTCTAATTTTTTTTGGAATGTCTTTTCATAAAAAAAACGCCGTCACTCACTTTTTTGAATTCTTTTCGGAAAAACGTCGTCACTCCGAATGTCGAAGGAACGAAATATATATTAAGTCCCGGACCGGGTCCCAGCGAAAAAAAGGTGTTCCGGCTAAAATTTCTCGGTTTATTTTTTGATATATAGATATATATGATAAAGAATAGGTTTTAAACTTAATTATTAATGCTTTAAATAATAAATCATTAAAAATAAACTGTTTTTTTTTGTTATTATTTATCATACTGTTTGCCAGGCTTATTTTTTTATTTCATCAATTATAAATGGAAAAGTTATTTCCTATATTATCATATATCAGCACACCTATTTTAAAACCCAAGAACTCCTTGCTTATTTTGAGACATAAAGTATTTAACTATGTATTCTTCTCAATTTTTGATTTATTTAAAAAAACTGAGATAGTTAATGAACATATTATACTCATGCTTTGCCCTTCATAGAAGTTTTATAGTTTAATAAGTTTTTATTTTATGTAAATCTAAATTATTTAATAATAAGGGCTATGCTTTTACCTTTACCGGAATGATACCAGATTCAGTTTGGTTTGAACCAAAAACAATTTTTATTTAAATTTTTTTATAAATTTTTATTTGTAATAAATTATTCAGGGACTAATTAAAAGATTGTTCTAAGCTTTAGATTGTTTTTAGCTGAGTGTTAAATACGTTAGTGTATGGGACATGCTAACTAAGCGATTCTGGAATGAAGTTCTTAATAGTCAGACACATTCTAACGTCAAAATTTTATACAATAATAATTATTGTCTCATATTTTAAGTCAAAGTTTTTTGCTATTATGGTGTGAACTGTGAAGTTCTTTGTAATTATAGGTACAATAGGGTAATAACTTTTTGACTTTTTTCACAAAAATGATTACCTGTAGCACGAATGAATGAACTTTTGCTTATAATGCCTAAAATGACCTTTATTTCATTGAACTAACAAAAAAGGTCATGCACAAAGCACTTTGAAAAATTCACCCTTAACGTAAATGAGGGCTAAATTCGATAACGATAAGGAAACATTTACAAAGTGTCTCTAATGAATTAACCGGATTGAATAATCCGAAACCAGTTGAACACGATGTGCTGGCTGGTGGAAGCTTAAAAGGGACAAACCTCACGTGAGATTTTAGAATATTCTACCACTTTGCTTGACCTTCTACAGTGTTCTGAATTCTTCTATTACCTCCTGGGCAGTGGACACTGGACACGCTCTACTATCTTATACATTCTGTTTCTAGGAGTATAGCTTAGTAAAGAACAGCATGTCGTTTAAGAAAAGTTCCTCTACCACAGAGAAGAACAAGGAAACCTGGAGAAAGAACTTGGTCCAGTTCCAAGCACCTCAAGAAGAGGCAATGTGGCAATCCACGAAGAACCCCTGAGTGACCGGAGCCGCATGCCCCTGAAAAGCCACGTGATGGGACGTTTCAAATCCCTTGAATCCATCGCCAAAGAACGGAAGAGAGGGTCGGTCTGATTGCTGTGGAGCTGAAAGCTTTATGGAGGACGACATTGAACTTCCCGCCTGTATCAGATCAAGCCATCCGTGCAAAACTAGAAAAGCTCCTGCAAGAGTATGACCATTGCAGGAAAAGCAAAACTTTGATTCATTGAATGAACTGTTCGATGTGACCAAGGTGAAAGGCCAATGGCTTTGCAAAGAGGATAAGAACCTCTACGAACTGCAAATGCAGAGCAAAGGCCAGGTCGGTTATTCTACTGGCAAACGTGCCAGTGCCCAGACCATCCACCCATCCAAGCGAAGGAATACATTGGAAGTGGATGTGTCCAATTCAGCAACTGAGTCCAGCTCAGTAGCATTAGATTCTTCTGAAACAGGTACGGACTCATGTGACACTAGTGAAGACAGTTCTATGGAAGATGAGGCTGCACCATCAACAAGCACAAGGAAGTATAACCCCACTGGTGTTGCAAGGCGACTTGTTACAAGCTCAAAGCTATCGACCCACAAAGCAGCAAAGGTATGCCGTCAGCTTTCAGGTGAGGGCATCGAGATCCGGACCCCAAGTCAGCCAGGAATCCACAAAGCTCTCTACAGGAGAGCTGCTGAAGTGAAGCAGCACTTGGTTAGCACACTTCATCAGGAGAAGTGGAGCTTGCACTTCGATGGTAAAAAATCAATGGCATTGAACACCAAGCAGTGGTCCTAAAAAAAGAAGCAAAGGAAATCAAATTGACTGTGCTTCAATTGAAGGACGGTACAGCTGCAACCATTGCAAAAGGGCTCCAGGATGTCTTGCAGGAGTTCAACTTGTGGGGATCAATTCTGATGATAATTGCCGACACGACAAGCGTCAACACCGGGAAGAAGTCTGGTGTTGTCATTCGGCTGCAGCAGATGTTTGAAAAAATGGGAGCCCCAGACCCAAGTTTATCAGTTGTCAGCACCATGTGCTCGATCGCATCCTCCGTATTGTCATGGACGATGAGCTCCATGACTCAACCAAATCCCCAGATATTGAGTACTTCTTTGTGAAGGACTTGGTGCGCAAGTATGACCAATTGAAGGCAGCTTTCAGCAATGGAAAAGCTGAGATCAAGGAAACAGGCGGTTGGAGAGACGACATGAAATTTCTGTATCACCTTACTCGTGTCTTCCGACACTTCACTGAGAAAGATGAGGTCCCTTTGTTAACTTTCAGCAGATTCCTAACATCAGCAATGCACGCTGGAACTCTCGTGCCATTCTAGCCCTCCTTGCATTCATTCTGATGCCTGAAACTCGAACCAGGCTGCGTAAATCTGTTCATTAATTTCTTACACCATGGGCCGGCCATTGTTTAGCACCATTGTTCCGCAATGGGGTTTCGAAGAACTATCATCTGTTCTGGACGGATACCCAAAAGTCTCAAATATTAGACAACCCACTGGTTTTGCCCACTATTCTTTAATTAGAAAAAGTTTTAGTGCTTCAGGATACCCCTCATCGACTTTTTTTGGTTAACCTCCCACTTCGGAGCACCTGTATTCGGGGATTCGGAGTCCAAAGGAGCAGGAGTGATAAGTGTTTTTATCATTTTTTGATTTTGTTCTTTTTCCGCGGAACATTTCAAAAGAATGATCAAAAACCTCCTGATAAACCCCCTGATGAAGATAATTCATCAAAAGCTATTCTTCTATTTTAAGAAGAGGTAAGGGATCTCGCAGAGATCATGGAGTTCATTTGAACTTGGAGAGGAACTACATGTGGGAATCTTTGTTCTCACTTTAAGTAGTTCAGATGGAACGGTATATAGAGGTGTTAATAATATTAAGCACCTCAATATTTATGACATTGCTATGAATTTTGGCTTTCAAGAGCAGGAATTGCAGGGCAAACCCTAAATTAGGTCTTGGGCAGGCTTGCTTTTATATACAAATTCCCATTGACGTTAGGAGCCGTATAAATTATCTTAAGGGCTGCCATGTGCAGAAAATTGAAAACGTTGATGGGTCCATTGAAGAGGTGACCTTCAAATTAAAGGGAATAGAAATGTCCATGATTTATAAGAGGAAAAAAATAACCTTAACGTTGATAAACACGTTCAAACGCGTTAATGAACTTCGTATGGTTGAATGGCTTAGAAAATTTGGTGAGGTTTTGGATCATTTTCCCAAACGGAATCCTTCAGATACTAAGGCAGAGGCAAGTATGGCAATTATAAAGAAGTTTGGAGGGACAGCGATTATATTGTCAATATAGTTGCTGACCCATATGTATTCCCCAAATTCTACCTTTTGAGGGCATCCTGGTAAATGTCAAGTTGCGGGTGTCAAACTTCAGTGCCAAAAATGCTTTAGTTTTGGCCACCTTAACTTCACTGCCTTGAAAAACGGGTTCGTATAATTGACTATGAACGTGCTCTCATCAAAGCCATTCAAACCAAAAAATCTAGTGGTCTAGATAATAGGTCTGGTTGTTCTTCCACCAGGATCTTCTTCTAATACTGTTGAGTTAGGAGAAGTGGTTCAGATTACTCAACAATCTAAGAAGTTCAGGAGGTAGCTTCTAATGAAGTACTTAATATTTGGCTGTCCTTCCGGTGATTCTTCTTCTAATACCATTGTATTAGGGGAAGAAGTTCAAGTTTCTCAACCTTCTAAAGAATCAAGGAGTAGTTTCTAAAGAAGTAGTTACGGTTGGGCCCCTCATTGGGGATTTCTTTTCATAATCGTGTTGGAGCTTCTCCCGTGAGGAATGAATGTTTGTTCATGAAGACATTTCTCTTGTAACGAGCAGGGAGGATACTTGTCAAGATAATTGTATTTGAATTGACAAATGAAACAGCTAATAAGTTTCTAGAACCCTCGTAACTCCTCCTAGGTGTTGGAGTCTCATCTGGAGCTTTTGATAGGGATAATCCTATCTTCCAACAGAACCTGAGGTAGAATGGTCGAAAAAATGATCCCTTAATAGATTCTCACCTCATCCTTGAACATAGAACTCGGTCCCATCGCTAATACAAAAGTAAACCGGACTCTAATGCTTCTCCGGACAAA
>CP045904.1:2617837-2649619 GCA_013387185.1 Caligus rogercresseyi | reverse complement strand
TTTATATTATTTTCCGGGAGTGCCATCCAACACACACACTAAAACACTCCCTTTGTCCTTAAAATTAGTCACTGAATAAATCCGCAAGATCTATGAATCGTGCAGAGGAACTGAGCAACGAAAGAACCGCCCAATAATTATTGATATCATAAAAATAGTCTAAGCAGTCCGCCTTTATTTAAAAAAAATACTTAAGCAAAACTATTGTCTAATTGTTAAAACCTGATATTAAATTTAAAAAAACAATATTCTATTTAGTAAAATGAGAATGAATCCTTAAAATCAATATAAATTACAACATTATGTTGCTGCTACCCATGATGGCACGCAAGGGATTAGATCATCAGCCAACTCCCACGAAGAAGATTATCATACAACTTTAATTAGAGAAAGACTCAGCATTGAAGTATCCTATTTTTGCCTTTCCGATGGGACCCATTAGAAAAGAAGTGCATAATAATTATATACATTTTTTTTAATATCCAAAATGCACCGAGTATTGACTTATGAGTAGGAATGAAAACTTGGAGCTTAGCCTTGGTGTTTACAGATTCTATGACTGTTTTTGGCCGTGAAAAAGAGAGAGAGGTAAAGAGAGGGATAGCAAGAACACTTTTTCTTCTCCCTCTCTTTACTCCTCTCTCTTTTCACGGCCAAAAACAGTCATAGACTCTAAGCACCAAGGCTAAGCTCCAGATTTCCATTCCTTCTTATGAGTGAAAGCATATGATTCAATGGATTATTGAACAGTCCTCTCAGTGTGCATAATATTGACTATGCATCATTCCTACGTAGTAAAACAGTTATGAGGCTATAATATTTCATGCTTTCAAGTATCATTATGACTCGACAAAATAGTCAGCATTTTAGTCAGGAATTAATAAACGCACCCTGTGCTTCTTCATTCACGCAACCTAGGCTCACGTAGACCCGTTTGTTTCTGCATAAAATGCTCATTTATCAATGGGATATATAGGATTTTAATAATAATACTAATATTTAGACCGTTGTTATATACGTGTTTTTATTATAATAATAGGAAGAAAAAAATAAGCAGACCAGGCGTGCGATCAGCATTTTTCCTCCAAGGAATATGTGATACATCGCCTAAAAAGTAGTTATTCGCTTTTTATCACATAGTTCCCTTTTTGCATACCTCATAAAAATTACAACCAATCTTTTTTTAGAAAAGTGTTTCTGACGATTGAGACGCTTTTGTTAAATGTAATTTTTCTTTTCGTAAGCCATTATTTTCAACAAAAGGTCATATATTTAAAGGCCCGAAATCCATGGATATTTTCTCTGAACCCTATAGGAGAGTCCAGCTTCCCAAAAAATTATATAATTACGGTAGTTGTAATAAAAATAATAAACACATTTCTAGTGCGTAATCCTATCAATGTACCGCTTCAAATGTTCAAGTCTTGTATCACATGTTACAAAAACCACAAGAATTACGAATAAAGATTTTAGGATAAATGCTCTTTTTATTTTGTAGCATTTAAATACTTTTTTATAAGATAGTGGCATTTATTATTAAGTAAAAAAAAAAAATCGAAGCAAAGGCCACAAAACACATAGATTTTGTAATTGTTACTTTAAATAACATTTTGGGCAGTGTTTTAGTTTTAAGGATTTGTTTCTAAAATATTATTGTGGGTTTATGTTATTGTCACAGCAGAGCCCTTTTGTTTTTAAGCTGAGCTACCACAAACGGTGTTAATATTCCCTTTTTCTAAGAAAGAGGGAGATAAAAGTCCCCTGGTGTCATGGATAAATGCGCTTGGATGGGGGAAACAGCTATTTGTTATGCGGGTAGGAAGTGTGTTTTCATATATGATGTAGTGACGTAATATGATCTAAGGAGTGAGGGGGTGAATAATTATATGGCTTCACGCTTATTTTCTCATTGTCTTCCAGCTTTACATGTCTCAGGAAGGCTCCTTGAGGCAAAGTTGAATGACTTGTTTATCCCAATTGTATTTAAGGGATTGATACAACAGCCAAACTGCTTGTATTGTTATAATCTTTATATTTATATATATATATATATAAACGTTGTCATAAAACGGTTTTTTTTGCTCCTGATCCAATTCCGATCATTTGAATTCAAGTATCAGCTGATCCGATATTTCCCGATCTCATTGCTTTTTTTGCTCCCGATAATTGTGATAATTTCTCTTTTTTTACAACAAAAAAATCATATCGTTGTCGTTCATTTAAAAAAAAATACAGTAGCTTGCAGGTTTATACTTATTCAAAATATATTCATGAATGTCAAGCCCTGCCGCCAAAAAAGAAAACAAGAAAAGTATTTTTCATAGAGCAGTAGTGTTGTAATATTTCAAATCCTTTTTTGATGGGGAATTCCTTTCTAAAAAAAAATTGAGAACGTCAACAAGTCCGATATATATAATAAAATGGAAAAACACATTATTACCTCCGCCGAAAGAGGTATTGTTACCTCCGCCGAAGGAGGTATTGTTTTCAGTGGCGTTTGTTGGTTTATTTGTTGTCAGCAGGATAACTCAAAAAGTACTGAACGGATTCGAATGAAACTTTGTGGAGTTGTTTGGAAATGCCAAAAGGAACAAGTAATTAAATTTTGGCATCTCTAAGTGCTTTTTTAATATGCAAAATGAGCAAAACTACTAATAATAATAATGAAATGGGGTCTCTATTCAGGAGTAGGAAAGAACAAAACGCTAAAAAAATATTCTTGACGTATTATTGTTCATATATCAGCTCAGGACTATGTTAACCCGTGACGTAGCTTAAACTTCTTCCGTCTTCCCATCTCTGAGTGCTTTTTTAATATGCAAAATGAGCTAACAGAGAGGAAACATGATTAGAGATAGAAATCGGGCGTGTGAAAGGGAGAATGTTTGAATAGAATGTTGTGGGGATCGGCGGAGGTACACACTCTCTGAGTGTATATATTTCTTTTATATTTTTTCTTTGCTCTCTCCTCACTCATTATCACCAAACAACCTACTTATGTAGACATATATGATTGGATTGTAATTCTGTTAAGTGATTCATTAGGTGGGGATCGGCGGAGGTTTGCACTCTCTGAGTGTTATATGCCTCTAGTTTCACTGGCGTTGGTTTGTTGGTTGGTTTGTCAGCAGGATAACTCAAAAATTACCGAACGGATTCGGATGAAACTTCGTGGAGTTTTTGGAAATGCAGAAGAAACAATGATTAAATTTTGGCATCTATGATGCAGAATTAATGAGCTAAATACTAATAAATATTTAAGTTAGCCTACTCTGCCAATAGATGTCGCTGTGCTGTGAAATCGGGTGCCGGAGCGTCTTCCTCTCGGTATTTACGCGAGGGGAACCCTCCCCCGTCCCTCTAAGCCGCTCCAGTCGTGAAAAATCCGCCTCGGAAGGCTCACAAGGGCCCCGTGACGGCGGAGGTTTGCACTCTCTGAGTGTATATATGCCTCTAGTTATATTTATAATTAAAAAAGATATCGGACAAGGCCTTTTTGATGGGAAAACTCCTTGCTAATTTTTTTGTGAACGCCAAGAAGTCCGATTGATATATTAAAAACGGAGAAACACATTTTTTTGTTAAATATGAATTATGATTTATTTCGTCTCATTGCTAAAAACATGGAAATATACATAATATGTCAACGATAAAGTGTTATTTTTTACAGATAATAAAAACAATAAAAGAACACGTCAATAATACAAGAAAATAAGTGTAACAATAATAAAAACAAAAAGGAGCTTAAAAGATCTGGGGAAAAACACACTATCATATTTATAATTTAAAAAAAGATATCGGACAAAGCCGATATCTTTTGAAAGTGACGTGATCGGCCTCCCGATATATATATATATATAAATCATTCTGTTGCATTTCATGAGTGTGAGATTTCGACGTATTCTTCTCCAATGGTATAGCTTGTACTGCTCAGCCAATAAATCAGAACATAAGTTGATGATATGATCGGCGCTCTGATTCTATTCCTTTCAGATGTTGCATTGAGCTCTTATGGTCTTCCATTTACTGAGATGGACGAGGAATTATGAATGTCCTATGTATGTGCTAAAGTCGAAGTTTAAAAGGTTTTCATAATAAAAGAGGGCTTTTGAGCATATTGTTTTAAAATCAGCATCTTTTCACAAATAAAAAACTAAAAACGAATGAATGACATTTAATTAATTCATTTTTTCATAATATACATAAATATGAATGACGTATACATTAATATATACATATGCAAGGAAAAGCTCCTTCAAGGAAGGGAAAGGATGGAATTACATAATATATATGAATGATAGAAAATTAGAAAACCTCATTTAGTCAAGAGAAAGTTTTTGCTGTTGTTATATGTCTTTGAATGCTTTCTACTCCCCTTTGATCTATGATGTAAGAAGACTTGCAAAAGGAATTCATGTGTCAGTGTATTTCTCCAATTCCCTTCTTCTGAGTATTCTAGTCGTTTTGATCCCTCGAGCCCTGGATGGATTTTTGATCTTTAACAAATTTTGATATTTATTGAAACCTTTTATATGATGAATCTCTTTATTTTTAAAAAATAATGGTTCAGTTGATTGGCTGTCTGTTGAGCATGTTTTGTAAAAAATAATAAGGCAATGCTTAAGTTGTTTGTATCTGAAAGTCGTTGATTTAATTTTATCTCTTAAAAATTACTGTAATTCTATTGATACTTGGGCATCCTCAAACAAAAAAAAACCCACTCAGTAGTAGTTCAGATACATTTAGAAATATGTAATGATCGTTGCGGTCACTTTGGTGAATTTGACCTTCAATAAGTACTCTTTTCAAAACTCCTGGGCCTTCATTTTTATTGAGTTAATTTAAATAATCACTCTTTATTGCTTTTTTATAGAATGCTTATCATAATTTGTTCCTGTTCAAACGGCGATTGTATATTCATCTTCTTTGACACATTATAACATATAATAACTATCAAAACAAATAAAAAATGAACATGAAGAAGGGGCAATCAAATCGAAAACAATTTAATAAATATTTAGTATATTTTCGACCTTGTCATCCAATTCAACGCCAAAAAATAAAGTATCAAACCAGCGGTCAGTGTTAAAGGAGTCCCTTCCTGGGGTGGTCACGTGTCTTCCTGGCGTAGTATGGAGAAGTATATTCGCGTACGATACAATAGTGATTAAGAACCTACCGATAGATGCAATTCGCATTGATAGCGTGGCTTTATCAATTCAATCCAAGGTCAAATGCGTCGCTCCAAACCATGTCTTCGCTCACTACCGTTACCGGGCGCCATGCAAATGCGGAACTTATATTGCTTTCAGTTTGAGATGTAAGTATGCTTTTTCAAAATTTGATGATGCTCTATTTGTGCATTGACAGCAAGTAATCTTAGCAAATATTGCAAAAATAGTAGGAATAAATCATGCTAATAGTTTGTACGTAAGCCATATCAACAGCATGAAAATATAAATTCATCGATGCCAAAGAACTTAACTAATTGAAGGGAAAAACACAAAAATGGCATTCGGACTCAGGACACCAAAGTGAGCTAGTTTCAGCTAAGAAATATTGATATTTTTTAATACCTGTAAGCCAATGATATTTTTATTTACTTAACATATATTTGATGAGTATATTTATTGACGTTTCGCCACAAAATACATGTTATAGAAATTATTAAGAAAGCAAGGAGCGTTTTAGCTCAGTGATCAAGCCTGTTCAATAGGAATGTTCATATTTTTCAAATGTTAGTCCCAAACTTAATTTTCTGTTTTTTGTTATGAAAAAGGAAGACATTTGTAAAAAAAGTCTTCCTTTTTTATTACAAAGAAACAGAAAATGAAGTTGATTTCAAACAATTGAAAAATAAAACCAGATTGTTCAACAATCAATGTTGAAAATGATGGTTCAGATCCTTGTAAGAGAAGAAAAAAGTCATAATTAGTTAGCTTTATAGCAAATATCTTCGATTCCATTGTGTTACATTAATGCTATAATTCTTATTCATATCCTCAGAGACATTTCATCGAACCATACAAAACAAAACCTCGGTTTAATTCATTAATAGCCAAGCTATAATATTTAATTATATTCAGATGGATGCAACTCGTTCGAACCATATGAGCAATAATTATGACATTCAGACCAAGACACCAAAATCCGAAAAATAAAATAATTTTTTTAGCTTTGAAACAATGATATTTTCCACCATATTTTTTGTAACTTATTTTCTTCATTTAATCACGCATATAGTCCCCCTATATGCGTGTTATTAAAATCAAAGCATCGCGTACCCTAATTAATGCTGATGTATAGGATATTTTTGATAATAATCAAAGAAAATGATGCAGCATTGGGTAATTATTAATAAGCTATTTATAAAGCAATTAACAACACTTAATTAAAAATTTGTGCAATGGAGCATAGAGAGAAAAAAAGTAACTTCCTCCATTTACATGGTTTGTTCATCGATTATTATTAGTATTATTGGCACCATTTGTATATGACAACCAAATTAACTAATAATACTATTTTGAGCTCAAATATATTATAGTATTTAATGCTTCATCAATTTACATATCCGCTTCATTTTTTTATGCAACGAAACATTCTTAGGCATTTCGTTCTTCCAATCAAAATTTTGTATTTGTATTTGTGGAGCAAATGAACTTTCTCATTTATGGTCGGGAGTGACTCGTTCTATGGATTTTAAGGGTTTTTAGCCTACATAAACCACAGATAAATTGAGTTTGATTTTGGGTAAGACAGGGTCACATAAGGGGTTTCCCTCAAAACCTATTCAAAAAATTAAGCCTCTCCAATTACGTTATTTAAAAAAATATAAAGTAAAATAAAGCTCAATAATTAATAATAAAATATAATAAGTTAATATTATAATTATTCATAAGTGAGTGCAATAGTTGTGTGCGTTAAGGTGTGTTCAACTCTCACGTTGGGGGAGCGGTTCGAATACTCCTGAAAAGGGATGGTTATTTTTGGTCTACCTCATTGATGAGATCCTAGGTTCGATGGACTCATTTTAATGTTATAATGCTCATTTATATCCTGTCAGATGCTACAATTCTATCGAACCATATAGGCACAAAGATAAATTAAACTTCACCAGTTACGTTATTTAAAATTAATAAAAATAAAGTAATATAAAGCTCAATCAATAATCAAACAAATTAATAATATTTAACCTTGAAATGCTGGTATTAATTATTCTTTTGATATAAGAATCATGAATATAGTTTCTCTTCCACATATTTTGATATAAGGTTATGCTTTTCCTCAATGACCTGAAACCACATTGTATATAGGGCAGGCCCGGCAGCAGGCCCAGGCTTTTGGGGGGGCCTTACAGTTGTTATGGGGGGAATAGTTGGCACATTCATAAAAAATTGGACCCATGTCACTCAGTGGGTGGGCGGTCCTACGTCACTCGGTGGGCGGGCCTGGCCCCCTCAGGCCCGCCCATCCTGCAGGCCTGATATAGGGGGAGGAAGGAGTTAATGCCCTTAGGGCCTCAAAATATCATACTGCAGGTGACAGTTTACTCGGGCGCAGCAAGTTTAAGACTCGTGTTTTAGTTAGTAGTTCATCGCAGGTATTCAAGGCCCTTCTCAAACATCATTGATTACACAGGTCAACAAAAATCAACTAAAAAATTTAGGTCGACTAATTTTCACTAATTCTTGTAGAGTTTTATCCACTGATTCCGAATATGGCATTCATTTTTCAAAGTTAGTGATAAATTCAGAGCAAAATGGATTTCAAATTTTTCAGCACTTTTTCGATTCAGAGCCATTATTGACATACAAGGACTTAAGTATAAAAAAAAAAAGCAATGATTTGATAGAGCTTAGATCAAAGTACTCATTTCAATTTTTACTTTGTCTCTGGCACATTAGACTTTAAAATATATGTCATTTAGTACGAAAAATTAGGGTTTTACTTAGAGACTCAGTGTTCCTCACTAAAAGGTCTTACATGATTAAAATTCATATGAATATGAAGAAAAAATATCAAGCTTTAGTTTGATATGCTTGGTGTTCCATAAAATGCCTTATTTTAATAAGAATAGCAAATGAATATTTTTTAAATCCTCTCAATTTTGCCCATTTTAGATAAATTCATAAGTCACCCAGTGAGATAGAAACAGAGAGAGAAACGGACGTCACAACGTAGGTAAACAATAAAGAGGAATTTTACCCCTTTCATTGGAATTTGAGTGTTTTCTCCAGAAATCTTCCGAGGATCCAGGATTCCTAATGACTGGCCTGCAGGCTGTGCCGTCGTGCACAACATTTGTGACAAGAATTCACGTGACACAGCCTCGGATCAAGCATGGAGCAAGGAGTGGAACCTTAGGAGGACATGACTCCCCAGAGCATAGGTGCTCAGCCTATCCTCTTTGCATCAAAGAGGATGATGTGTCGGACACAGACAGACAGATATTTACAAAAAATAGATATTGATAGCCTACGCACAATCATCATTGGTGCAGCGTTACTCAGCTCTTCTCTAAGATGTTCTTAAGTAGAATATTCTTTGTGGGAAAGGGCTGGTTACCTAATCCGTTATGAGCTATGACGGACAGCAACACGACAATTAATATTTTTAAAATATGAATATTATCCTTTCTCCTGGATTTCTTCTTTTTTTCTACACAAAAAACTTAAATGAGATAACATATTAATTTCGGCAACGGACAGATAGGGCCTAAAGATATATATTTTTAACAATCACAAGTATTAATGTATATATGAAAAGATCGTATTAAAAATATACGATTTATCAATATTTTAACCCCATTCAAAAGAAAAGAATAACATTTTTGACTGAAAGCTTCAGCACATATCATTAAACTTAAGTCGGCTTGACCAAACGTTTAATGTCCTATTCTAAGTACAGAATAGTTCCCAATACGCAGGATCTAGGGAGTGTGATCGGTAAGTTGAGAGAGGAGTGAATGAGTCAGTTCTATAATTCAAAAAAGCCTTGGAGACGTACAAACATTTTCTATACGAGTGGCCCTTTATCGATAACATTTTAGACCAAATAAAAATTAGTTTTTATAACTAAGTTAGGTTCATTATTATTTAAAAAGGTTTTATTACTTATATATATATATATATATATATATATATATATATATGCAACAATCAGGAAGAATTAAATTTTATTGCTATAAAAGCATAGGTTATCCAAAGACTTAAGTTCCCTATTCAATAATAGTTGGTCATGTTCGTGCTGTTTAAAAATTATCAGTACCCTCTTAAAGGTATATATGGATAAAGATGTACCGTAATTACAAAAAAATCAGATGGAAAGAAAACTATATCAGCTGATCCATTTTCCCTTTGCTCTATTACCGATGATTTGGAAATCATTAAAGTGTTTAAAGGAGTCGGCTTAAGGTTTTTGTAGAGAATAAATGATTTTTTGCATTTTTTATTTGGTCAGGTGTCATTGACACCAATATTTCTCTATAATCTTCATTGATTTTATTACTTAACGCAACTCTATAGAATATTATATTTATAAATGTTATGTGGTGTTATGTTTTATAACTACTTGGTTCGACAGAATTGCATTATAGTGTTAAAATTAGTCTATCAAACTTAGGATCTTATCAATGAGAATGACTAAAATGACCGTCCCCTCTCGGGAGGGTTCGAACCTCCGCTCCCAACATTGAGAGTTAACCATTTTGCACTAGTTTTTAAATAATAAAATAAAGAAAATGATTTCAAATTAGAAAAATGATAATTTAGAGGAAAATATATTTAGACTAAAATACTTATATGTTTTATGAAACACAATTCTCCTTTTTATTATATGTTGTTTATATATGATTATGCGTTGTATATATTTAAAATAGAATAAAGACCTTGTTGATGAAAAATATATATATTACTTAAAAAATGAGAGACAACAACTGAAAATAATGTTCATAAGTGAGCGATACATCCATACAAATATTCAATAATAAGCATTCGATGAAGACATTCAAAACTTCATAAAGACACGCATACACAAAGTACATCCATACTGAGAGGCATTTGATTTCTAGAGACCCTGCTTAAAATAAAAATGCACATCATCCAAGGTGTGTGGGGCAGGAAATAATATTTTTTCCATTTTAATGCACTTGGTGAAAAAAAATAGAACAAAGAAGAGGAAAGTGAAATAAAAATATATATGTTTTTCTGCAAAAAGAGATTGATTAGTCATTGTTGAAAGGTTTTAAAAGAATATCGAAATGAACCTAGATGAATAACCTCTTTAAGAGCAGAAGAAGGGAAAAGATAATGATGTAGGGCGAAGAGGGATAAATATGTGGAAACTCAACTAAAAATCCCTTATGTTAATCATTCTTTAATTACCTATTTTTTTTTTAATGACCTTTTTCTATTTAGCGAAGTTACATACAATTCAAAAAAAAATATATAAATAAAACATTATAGTTTAAAATAAATCGCAAAATATAAAAGTCAATTTCAATATACAAACATTCTATTAGTTAAAAAGGATTTTTTCGTAAAAATATAGCGGTAAAAATGAAACAAAAATTGCACAGTGACAAATAAAACATCACATATAAATTAATCAATCAAATGTCTTTTAACAAAACCTCTATATATTCGTAAAAGTTTTTAAGGTCGTTCGCTGTTTTCTCCGAGAATGAGGGGAAGTAGCGTACTAAGTCTCCCGCGAAACTCCACTGGGAATCAGCACGTCCTGGAATCTTGATCTCCAGCGCAGAGTAACGAGCAGCAGCGGAAATTTGAATGGATCTTAATTCCTCCGTTTCGATTGTTTTCCCCGACGCAAGGTGCTCCGCTACGTTCACATTTTTCTTTATTACGTGAATGGTTCTTTCTTAGTGTATATAAATATGGTTTGATTGCATTACATCTGTGAGGATATAAATCAGCATTATAGCGTTAAAATAAATCTACCGAACTTATTATATCTACAGTGAGATCGATCAGTTTTTTATTCAACAGTTCATTTAATGATTGTACAACAGAATACATAAAAACCTTAGATAATGTGTGAAAAATCACATAATTAACTATTTACAATCAATTAATATTGGCTTCAACATTAAGCATTGAACCAGCCTTCACACAGAACTAACGCTCTCTCTTTTATCCCCACTTATTTGTTTTGGTGTAAGTGCAGCTTTCGTGTGGGATAATTGCATCACAAGTAGTGGTCCATCGATTTCAGGATCTTTGGGAACAGCTTGGTTTATATCGACTTTTCTCTCTAGGAAAGTGTGTTGAACAACCGCACTCAACATAGAGAGTGGAACAAGCAGATTTTAAGTGAGCTAACATGCTCAGAGGGTTTTTAGCGTATAACCTTCCATTGAGTTGCATCTGTTAAGATATGAATAACTAGTATAGCATTAAAGTTACTTTATTGAACCTAACTTATAAGGGGAATGAACCATAGTCACCCTCCTCTCACGAGTGGAGTCAAATCTATGCAGACAACATAGATGCTCGAACACGCTTCCACTCCTCGAACTCTTTTTTAAAATCTATATAATTTGATTGTGTTGTATCCGTGTGGATATGAAACCAAATTAAGCGTTAAAATAGACCCTCGAACATAAGATCTTTGAGATAAATAAATATAAATTTTCTCGGTAAGGAGAAGATGGACTCAACATTGAGAGCTAAATTAACGAGCATCTTTAGACTTTGTCGCCGGAAAATGAGTCCAAAGGACATATATATTTTTGTTTCTTTTTGTTCTAAATTGTAATAATGAAATAATTTAAATTTATATTTCCCCCTTAATGATCTTGACATGAACTAAAAGCTCACTGGACAGTTGTTATAAATAGAAATAAATTAATAAACAGTATGATTCGAAATTATGATAAAATAGTCTCCAGTAAAATTATATTTGTAGCGATAACTAATGTCTACTATTCATAGACTTGAATTCTATTTGTTATTGTTAAAATAATTATTCATGTTCATAGGAATATGCATGTTTTTAAAACCCTTGAAGTATTTTTTTTTCTTAGTTTCGGCAAGCCAAAAAGAAACTTTCATTGGAATTATTATTTTTGCACTTTTTAAAATAAAATTATTTTCGAGTTGACTCACCATAAACAATGGCCTCGAATATTTTGATTAAGAAACATTTTGAAGGAGTTTGGAATATGTTATTCTATGCAGTTAAGTTTGAAAAGGTCTTTTTGCATAAATTGATGCTTGCAGTGCAACTATTCTATTAGAAAAGCATTCATGATTAATTTTGTAAACTGAGATTCCTTATGGCTGCCCCAAGAGGCTATGATTATATATCATTATGAACACAGGATGTCATAGTGCATCGAAGAAATAAGGCTTGATTACATTTGACAGTAAAGGATACTTATGAAAAATATGGTTGAAAGCAGAGTATTAATGGATTTATTATTATGTAAATATAGCTTTTTAGTTGTTTTCTTATCATACAATTAAAATTTAAATGCAATATACTTTAATACAACCTTCTTGTTAGATTAAATGTCACTTGAAAAGCTTTTACGCGCTCAAAATAAATTATTCTTAGTTAATTTATGTGAAGAAAAAGAAGTAAGTTTTCGAACATAAAACACTAATTTGCTCTTCCTAAAATGCATAAGCAACTAACAATATTTTTTTTAAACCAAAAAGGCAAGCTTTATTTTTGTTTTTTCATTTCCACTATAGCGGAGGCATAGATAGGGATAAAGAAACACATTTAAATCAATTACACTTAATGACATTTTTTTAGAATGAATACTACTATGATTCAATGATGAATGTTGAGCTTTGCATGGCGAGGCGTCGAAACTACTGCTGTAGACCACGTCGGCTTGGTGGGCGGTGCAAGGGACCTGCTCGTCGATGATGAAAAGAGAGTTAACGTCAGAGCACTTCATGAGCGTGAGGAGAACCCGTAGTTCATGATACTTGTCTGCACGCCACAGAGTCTGGCGCACAGGAAACTCTGGTGAATTAGGCAATGTAGTGCGTGCATTTGTGATGCTTTCTCTTCAATCGGGCCACCAGACCTCTGTGGCAACAACTATGGCCTGCGATATCATTGTCTGAAAAAATTGGCCCGCGTCCAAACGTAATTGCCGACCCCTGCCGTACTTGATCACGTGTTGAGCGTTCCGGAGCTTTCATCGTGCTGTAATAGCTCTTCTAGGAGACATCTTCCTCGTTTCGGCCAAAAAGCATTTCTTTATTGGCAGCGTTAAGAAGGAATCAATACAGGCCATAATTATAACAAAGTACATTATAGAAGCAAACATGGGTGGCATTTTTATAAATTTTACAATAGCGAACAAAACGTGAAAATAATAGGTGAATTGATTTTACTATAAGTAATCTTATTAAATTGGACAAAAAAGGATGTTATGTATTTTGTTGTGTGAAGAAGTGCTCCCAGCCGCTCCCTGGGATTTCATTAAATCTCTCAAGGATCAGCTTCTTGTGGACGGATTTCTTTATATCGACAGCAAGCCTGGAATTTGGGCTGTGAGTACATTATACAAATACTGCACATTGCCCATTTTTAGTTAAAATTGGGCTTTTAAGATAAGGAGTGCTTAAAATAAGACTCCTTCTTTTTTTAACTCTCCCCCTCACCCCTCCTATTCTTCTCCCTTTTGCGGGAGCGTCAACATTAAGCGTTAAAGTAAAGTAGCGCATGCATAACATAAAATTCTTCCTTTTCCCCCCAAAAAAATTGACTTAATATTAGTTCTTCTAAAGTCCGTAAGGGGCGCTTTTTATGTTAGAGCTCTTGAAAATAATAACAAAGTCCTTTTATTATTTATATTTGGAGACGTTTTTTATCTTGTAGTTATTTGATATATTTCAAATCATCAAATTTAATCCCTTTTAACCGGTTTTAAATA
Source organism: Caligus rogercresseyi (assembly GCA_013387185.1). Classification (NCBI taxonomy): domain Eukaryota; kingdom Metazoa; phylum Arthropoda; class Copepoda; order Siphonostomatoida; family Caligidae; genus Caligus; species Caligus rogercresseyi. The sequence goes on along the minus strand of CP045904.1, from coordinate 2,635,704 downwards.
GGATTTTGACGTAATTTCATGGACAACGACATCTAAGTTAAAGGAAATTACAAAATTTGGCCAATTTTTTTGTTTACTTTTTCCTGCATGCGCTACTTTACTTTAACGCTTTACGTCAACAGAGGTGAACAATTCAAGGTATATAGAATCATAGAATACTAGACAAACGTCTAATATTCTATGGTCTAGTATTCTATGATAGAATACAAGGTATGTTACATTTATAATTTTACTTAATAAGTTTTATAAATCCCCGGCGTGCTCTCAGTCGTCATTGGTCCGACTTCATCTGCCGTGCTAGCTGGAGATATTTTTTAAATTTCCTTATAATTAAATATTGAGATGATTTACAAACAAAAATCACGAAAATTTTAAAAGGAATATTTCAATTGTATTTATTTAATCTGAAAGAATCGAAGATTTTGGTTCTTGTAAGAATTATCGCTTATAATAAGATTAATATAACAAGGTAAGGTAGAAAAGAAAGGAATAAATGTAACAAACTCTCCAGTGATATATATGTAAATAATAAAGTAAGTAATGGAAGAAGCGAATTGACATCATTGGATATTTGCTTACATCACCTTCCTTCTTTACTTAGCAAGTCGTGGAATGTACGATAAAGAAATATAGGACTGATGATACAAGTGTGCCCATGGACAGCGATAGAGCTATTTTCACAGGAACCAATTTTACAGGGCTTAATACGCACGCCTTATATACACATGCATAAACATGAGTGGGGGAGGAGAGAGTCAAGAGTGACGTCACATCACAATCGTTAAATAATACAGCCTCCATTGATCTAGTTGGGAATCTATTTTTTTTTGGGTGCACATGAAAGCATTCTGGCCTAGACTTCAAACTTGTTGGAGATCCCTCGATCCCTTCCTCCATCCTCCTTCTATCTTCCCGAAGCGAATGGGACGTCTTGACTCCGGGATAAATGCCTTGGACACCTCAAGCAATTTTTCTGGGTGAGGAAAATGAAACGATCTGGACGCGACATTTTCCAGAGTGCCATTGAGCTGATTGCTCAACAGTATCCTATAAATGTTTAATTTAAATGAAATATAAAGATATAATATATGCCAAAATTATTCGTCAATATTTCGCCCAGGACAGAGTTTGAGGGAGGGAGTATTCTGGAAAAGCTTTGGGCTTTCAGCAAAACTTTTAGCTAGTACAAGGCAGACTTGAGGGACTTCTAGAACTTAAAGGATGTAGTGGCCTACTCTAGTGCTGCGACTTTTATTACTTCCAGTTCAATACCAGGGAGGAAATCGATCAAGAGATAGAACTATGCTTCTCAGGGGTGGGAGTAGATGAAAGCTGAGATGAGTGTTAGGAGAGGGGAGTAAATGGGTGAGATGACCTTTTCCAGGAAGTAAGCCAATGACCGACTCAGCACATGTTTGAGTTGCAGTAGCGCGAAGAAGAGTCAAAAAGGTCAACGTTTCTAATGTTTGGAATCCTTCAGAAAGATGAGGAGGAATTAAAGTGTCGGAAAAGTAAATTCGTTTAAAATATTATTTATCATCTATAGTAATATTGAATTTATTTCTGTATTATGATATAAGTAAATTGTTAATGAAATTTATTTACAATCTTATATTAATTAATTACTTTCATGAATTAAGGTGTAGGAACAGTAAATTCGTTTCAAATATGTTTTTCTCATCTATAGTAGTATTTCATTTATGTCTGTATTATGATATAATAAATTGATAAGATAATATCTTAATTATGTAGGAGACCTAAAAGCATTTTCATATCAGCAGCAGCTCGTTACTTGGCGCTCTACATAAGGATTAGGTAGGTTTCAAGCTGGCGATTTGCGGGTGACATCTTCGGTACTTCCCCTCCTGCTCCAAGAGGACCTCTCACTATCTGAAGTTTTTACTACGGTTCTACACAAAAATTATAATCTTAAATTGAATGAAAACCATTATTTCCTAATATTTTAATGATATTTTTATTCAGTAGATTTTGATTATATTTGTACATTATTTTTAATGCTAGAATTTTTTGTGACTTTATTTACTGTATAAAATTTAAACTATAATTTTTATTTATATATTTATAATATCCATTCACGCTAAATTTAATAAAGTGTAAATGTGATAAAATACTACTGAAAAAAGTAATTAAAATGATTTATTTCAAAGTGACGCATATAACTTCTTGGATTTGTAAGAAATTTTGTAAAAGAGACCATATATCCATAGTAAAAACTCTTTCAAATCATGGTAAAGTAAAATTGTATGAGCTTAATCATTTTTAAAAACATATCTTAGAAAATAAATAAAAATTTATTAGCACTTTTAATACTAAATTTTGATAAGTTGGTGACCAGTTACAATTATTGCGGGATTTGAAATGAGAAACATAAGGTTTATTAAATAATGATAAACTAAACTATTATTGTTTTATCTGATCACATTTAAATTTTAAAACTGGTCAATTGTCGCAAAAAAACATAGTTAACTCATAAGCGGACTTCATGGAAGACGAAGGAAGGACCTCCTGGTCGAAGACGAGGGAAGGGAGCCCCTATAACGAAGATGAGGGAGGGAAGCTCTCTAACGAAGTCCGACAAGGGTATGGACTCCATCACGAAGAGGAGGACGGGGAGCTCTCTAACGAAGATGAGGGAAGGAACTCCTTTGACTGACGAAGACGAGGGGTAGGACTCCATTCACGAAGTCGAGGTTGAGACTATTTCTTGGCGGTCCAAAGCATTTATCCTGGAGTCCCGGGAAGATAGGAAGGAGGGATAGAGGAAGGGATCGGGGAGATCCAACCAGTTTGAAGTCTAGGCCGGATGCTTTCTCCTCGGAAAAGTGACGCTACGCCAATTGTTGTGCCTCGTCTCCAACCCGGGAAGTCCTCACCCCTCGTACACGGACACCATCCCCTGCGAGTTCCTCTTTTGGAGCTCATTGAGAAGTAGATATCTTCGGCTTCGTCCTTGCCAACCCTCACTTACCATAAGGCGGCGCGGAGCTCTGGAAGCAGGCACTCACCTCCAACTGGGTCATCAGCCTCTTCAGGGACGAAGTCCTCTATATCCACCCACACATCCAGTCCTTCTTCGAAAGCATCAAGGGCTATGGAAAGAAAGTGAACGAGGTCAAGGACTACCAAAACGCTGCACTGCAAAACGCTTCAGTGCTGCCACGAGAGAGGCAAAAATTTCACCGCTCCGCTCTACGGGAAATTGTACACCTCTGCTCTGACCAGCGGGCCTACTGGGGCCAAAAGCCTCTTCATCTTCATGGGCCTCTGATTCTCGCGGTACGAGGTGCTTTGGATCATACAGCATCACGAAAAACCCTCTGCGAGGCAAACCAAGTACGCTTCCAGGAGGACATCATTGACCGATTTCTCTCCGAGCTCTCTTCCTCATGGAGGAATGCCCTGCCCTCATAAGGAAGTACGGACAGGTCATACAGCGGTACTACGTCCAGTATCTCAGCGTCTACGATGCCGTGGCCCTCAACAAGTTTATGCAGAGCCTTACGCACATCTCCGAGGAAGACTCCATCATCCTCTCATCCATCTGCAAACCATTTCTGACTCATGTGGGCAGGTTGAGGACACAGACCACCTCTTCGACTTTCGGGGCTCCGACTCGACTGGACGCGGCTACAGAGCTACACTTCTTCCTCTGGGAGTAACCTCAGACTACTTCCCAAGCACTGCGCGGCCTTGATTGCTCAGGTTGTAAATAAAAAGAAGAGGGACAAGTCACGAAAAATCATGTTTGACAAGGAGCTACGGATCCGAGAGCTATCGGAAGACGCGGGAGGATCTCACAACCATGGACAAGTTGCACATGGCCCTCACGGAACTATGCTACTCTATCAACTATACGCCCACCATCAATGTCTGGGAATATACTTTTGTCCCTAGGGAATACCTTAATCAACACCTTGAGACAAGGTAAGCTCAGAAAAGGATATATGTTTGTAGTTAAGGTGGTGATGTTTGCCATGAGCTATATTTTGGATGTATAATCACTTAATAATATTTTAAAACAATGTTTGGGTCCCTAAAAGCTAATGTCATATTGTTATAATCCATGACCTATAATTAAGTTTTGGAAATGCTTTTCAGTGCTTTGATCCTTTCATTTTTCTTTCTGATCATTCAAAACTATTGAAACTTTATTTTTTCCTTCTATAAGTACTCTACGATTTATATCTCCACTTAGATGCATAAAAATAGTGTTGAAAGGAAGATGTTTATTCACCATCTCATAGATTCTATATTTATTACTGAATAGGTATTCTCTAATAAAGTTGTTTCTGACAAACACTCTTTCTTATGAAAAAGCTGATCAAATTTAAACTAAAGCAAAGAGGTGTAGCACAAAGAATTGTTTGTACCCGAGTACAGCATTATTATTTCTATACATCATGTAATATAATTACATTCACCTTACACAACAATTGCATCATAGTAATAAAACGAATTGATCTCTTAAGATGTACTATATTTAACTATTTTTTTTATACGTTTATTTAAAAAATATATTTTTTTACTGGGGCGTTTATGTTTAATCCTTATTAAAAAAATATGTAATATCATTTTTTCACTATGAAAAGTAACACAAACTTTTAAATAAAGTAATTTATTAATTTGATTTAATGGTTTAAGTAATTGAGAAATAAATTGTTTTTGTTCGTTTAATTATTTATTAAGTTTATGGTATATATCATTATTTTTAGGCATTAGTTGACTAAGGATATATATACAAGCAACTTTCTTATTTTTTGTTTTTAAGATTTGCCCGTGACTTGGCGGATAAAGTCATGTTCAACCCGGAGACGTCCGAACTTCAGTTCGAGCTTACATGAATGTTCTTCAATCCGTTGAGAACTACCTATGTATCTTTCGATATTACTCGCATTTTTAACAATGTTCTTCTTCTGCAGGTGTGTATATGGTAATGCTGGGACAAAAATATATTTAAATATATTTTGTCTCAGCAAAAGGAAATCAAAGTTACCAAGATACAATCATTAAAGTAATTTTTATTTTATATTTCCCCTTGTGATTTTTAATATTGAATTACTTGTTCGTGTCGTTTTGAGAAAAAAATATTTATAGTTATATGTATTTATTTTATTTTGAAATATATAATCTTTAATATAACATCTATTTAGTGTACTTTGTATGTATTTGAAGCACAGTATTTTATTTCATCTTTATAAACAATAGTATTATAGTAGAGAGAGTGTAGGCCACCATTTGTAGCGTGCACTTTTCTCTTTCATTTTCAGATAGTTCAGTATTCCTTGATGGAGGATATTCCTCTGATATACCTCATGATAAGGGACAAATCGACTTTTTTGAGGAGCGCTTATTCAGACATGTTGAAAAGAAGAAGAGCTCCAACAACAATGTTGTTGAGAAAAGATTAACCCTGAATGTAGATTATGAATGGGAAAACTTCGTTATTACAATGAAAGACTCTGATGGAAATGCGTTTAAAACGGACAAATTGAAGCACATTGAAGCGTACGATATGGCTATGGAATTCGGATTCCATGAGCATGAAGTGGCTGGAGCAAACCCAGATTTGGTTTAGGGCAATCTTGTATCTACACAAAGTTTCCTATCGATGTTAGATCAAGACTTTTGGACCTAAAAAAAGAAATGAAAAATAAAGACTATAAATAAAGACGGCATTTATGAAGAGGCAATTTGCAAGCTCAAGGGAATTGATAAAAATATCTCTGACAAGAAGAAGAAGTTCACTATTACTATGGTTAATACATTTAAAAGAGTTAACGAAGGCCTCCTTGTCAAGTGGCTCGAACAATTTGGTGAGATTAACAATCACTATCCCAAAAGTAATCTTTTTGATAAAAACGCGGAGAAAAAGTATCAAAATTATCGCGAAGTTGGAGGGATAGTGATTATATTGTGAAGATCACTGCAGATCCTTCCAACATTCCCAGATAGTACCTTTCCAGGGTTAATTAGTTAAACTTAAGTTTCTGGGTGTTAAACTGCAATGTCAAAGGTAGTTTAACTTCGGGAATTTAACGCAAATATTGTGACCAGAATAAAACTAAAACTACGGATTATGAACGGCTATTTAAAAAAAAATTAGATGAACATATTTTAAGTAATGAGACCAATTCTGCTGGAGACAAGTCTGTTCCTCAGCCTGAGGAGATTTCTAATACAACAGAATTGCATGAACAACAATCACCTGCTCCTGTAATAAATATTTCCGACAGTGAAATATCTATCCCTGTCGAGGATGAAGAGTCTGTGGAGAAAACATAAATGGTTCAACTGCAACATCAACTGGGAGTGGAACAGAAAGGATTTCGAAGGGGAGAAAAATTTATGATATTTCTCGAAATATTGAAACCGCTATGGAGTTGCTCAATAAGAAAAAGACTTACGGAGCTATCATAGCTGTAGATTTCAAAAAAGCTTTTGATACCATTAAGCACGGTCATATTTTTAGAAGCATTAAAAAAGTTTTACCTAAAGAATATTTTAATCCAATAAGAGTTCTTCTTTATAACGGCTCATCAACTATATCTATGGGAGTCCTAGAAAGTGACCCTATTATTTTAAAAAGGAGTTGCCGTCAAGGATGCCCTATGTCACCTCTTTTATTTGTTGGGATTGATCTTAGCAACAATATCTCTAAAAAGTATAGAGGTTTTGGAGTAGATTTTGGACCCAAAAAACATATTATAGATTTGTACGCCGACGACGTTACACTTATGTTAGAGGCAAAATCAGAAAAACAGCTGGTCAAGCGGATTGAAGTTATACTCAACTTCATTAAAAATATGAAAAGAGGTCTGGTCTGAGAATAAACAACAAAAAAACGGTGATTCTTCCCATTGGTGTCTGGAATCCAGGACAAAATAAAGTAATTGCAGGATGCTCAGTAGAGGGAAAAGTGGAAATTCTAGGAATTTCTTGGACTTCCCAGGGAGCTTCGGAATGCAATTGGTTGAATATGCAAAAACATGTGGTACACAACATTCAACGTTGGAGAAAATTCAGTCTCCAAAAAAGAATTGACTTATACAACTATTCCATTGTTCCTTATGTCCTGTACAAAGCATCATCTCTTCCGTGGCTTGCAGAAAAAAGCAATCTCTCAAGAAAGCTCATGGCTAAATGAGCTGTTTCATAAGAGTTATCTGCCCTCTTTGAAGAGACCGAGGTCTCATATCGGAGGAGGGCTATCACTGCTTTATAAAATAATTCCTAAAATCTTTCAGAAAGTGGTTGTGGATTTATCCGTTAATCCGAACCAGGAGTGGCGAGCTGTGTTTTCTTCAAGTTCAGCATACTTTTTACTCATGTTTGGGACGGATGCTACGAACGAAAAATTAATGGAATTTTCCTCTATAATAGCATCCATTCAAAGAATAATTTGGAAAGGCACGCCGCTTTTTTCATCCTCATTTACCATTGACATAGTTCGACAAAACATTAACAAGCCGTTTTATTTCAAAAACCTCCCAGGGCCAAAAGAACTAGAATGGAAGGCTTTATCAGAAGAAATTTTGTCTGTTCACGATTTAGACAGGGAGCCTCTATTTAAGTGTGGAAAATTCTTCTTTCCATTAAATAGAGCAGCAAGGAATCATCTTCCACCGATACCTTGGCACTTAAGGATGTCCTTTTCACAAAACACAAAAGAGGAAGCCGAGAAATTGTGCGATATATATATAAGAGAGCTAGGCCTCCAAGCGTCGTGGAAGAAACGAATTATGAGTTCTATCTCCAAAACGATAGATGAAAAAAGATTTACCTCCCAACTTCAAATTTCTACTAAATGTTTATTTTTTAATAAGCCATGTAAAGACTGTGGACAACTATATAATTCAGTGGTCCATGCGTTTGCCAACTGTCCTGCACTCCTCTTCATAAGGGAATTTGTCAGGGTCAACGTTAAAGGAGTGGAAAAAAGAATTGTCACGGCCATAATTCTATTCGGACTAAGTTCGAATCCCATAAAGGCTCCTGTGAAAACACGAGCTATGGAGCTTATTTTATCGAGTATTCGCAGCTATTTGGCGGAGAAATTAACTCTTGACAGAGTAATTGTTATTGGAGACATTCGGGCCATCATGATCTCGACGGCAGCGCGATACCTGGCCTTTAGTGTGAAGATCCCTACAATCAATACCATTCCGTGGAAATATGTGGGGATCTTGTAAGATATGATCCGTCTTGCTCCGCTGGACATCTCCAATTTCTGCAACGGATTATGAGGCAATACAGAAAATTTGTTAAAAGACAAACAAAATAATATATTCAATCTTTAGCATTTTATTTATTATTTGCACCTTTGTTTATTATATTTTTATGTTTGAATAGTGTTTCCTAAATGTTTTTTAATTATTAATTTTTGTATATAGTGCAGCTAGATTTTAGATTAGAGATTTAATTTTGAACTAAAATGTTTATTTATATATATTTTTTATATGTAATATCTCTAAATCAATAAAGTCTCTTATAAAAAAACCATCAGTTCAGGTCCCTGTTGCTGTGGCGACTTCCGTGAATGAAATTCTGGAGACTAACGTCGAGGATAGTGTGAATGTGAATAGCATGCCTCTTGTCAGTGAGGAAGCTCCTGTTTCTATACATGTCTCTGAGACTCAGGACCAAGGACTGGTCAACGAATCCCCTACGGCTCTTTACATTGAAACTGCAACAATTCGTACACTAACATAGTAGCCACAAATACACTTCAAACAGCGAAAATTCCGAAAAATCAGCGTTCTCACCTGGACACGAATGCTATTCTGTTGGACAGGACTCGGTCTCAGTCGTCGAAAAGAGTAAGATCTTTCTCAGGTCCATCACCCGATAAAGAAAAAATCGACGAAATAAAAAGAAACTAATCTTAACTTCGTATTCAGCCAAGTTATGAGTGTTTTTTCAGATAAACATTCCCAAATGAAGATTACCGATTTTTTCGAAGATAACTTTTCCAACAAAATTAAAGCAAATATGGGCATAAAAAGAATCATATCACTCAATACAAGAGGTGGTATGAACAGACTAAATAGACATGCTCTATTGAACTCCATCTTTGAAAAAAATCCCGACATTGTTTGCCTACAAGATGTAAAATGTGAGGTGTCATCAACATGTCCTCCGAACTGTTGGTTATGCAAACCTCGACGCTTCAAAACGTTCTTTACGGACAATAACTCAAATCGAGGGGTTCAGACGTTTATCTCGAAAAATATAAAGACGGCGAAATCTGTTAAAGAAGCATCCGAAATGAGTGATTGTATAAAATATATATTTCGACAAGTGGTATGGCTTTCTATTCATTAATGCTTATGGTCCCAATGTGCAATGCTCGAACTTTTATGAATCTATTGTTGGAACCCTAACGGACAGTGTGAGAGCAACCAATCTACCAGTCATAATGGTTGGAGACTTGAATGTGGATTTGGACAGGCAGGGTGCTTATTACTCTAATAGGAGAAGTCTTCAAACGGCTATCAACATATTCAAACTTGTGGATATAATGAGTCGATTCTCCCCTGGTAGTTTTTCGTGGTCTCGAGGTAAATATAGATCAAGAATTGATCTGGCCTTAGCTTCTCCTAGTATTGTTAAATGATAAAAATGCCACTTACAAACCAGAACCTTTCTCGGATCATAAGTTAATTGATTTGGAGCTACGCCTAGGATATCATCAACGCCGCTTCAAGCTCCCTCTTCAAGTTCTTCAGGACGCCAAGCTTAAAAAAGTTGCAATCACATATAAGAGAGGCGTTTTCTCCCAAATACTCCGCGGACACACACAATGAGGGTTTTCACAAAAACTATTCAATCAACCACAACTTCTTTCTTGAGAGAGAAGGGAGAAGCCTCGAAAAAGCGACAACAGGATATTGAAAACATTCTTAGTTCGTCTTCAATTTTTGCCCAGTCCTTAATGGCGGATACATTCAACGCATTTAGGATGTCCGAGGTTGTGGGGGCTGAAATGGAAGAGAAAGTATCTCTCGAAAAAAGTGCCTCCCAAAGAGTTAAACTTGTTTCAAATATTGAACAACGACCATCTCCTTTCGTTAATAGAATTATTGAGGGTGGGAAGGTCTTAAATGCCCCAAAAGACACTCTTCGATATTTCCATCAAAAATTTCATCTATTGAGGGAGGATCACGGGAAAAAAAATCCTCGGCGAAAAAAATTGTCAAGGATCGAAGAAAATAAAATATTCACTAAGGAATCAATAACAAATTATATTCGTCATAAACTTAATTATAAAAAAACATAAGGTCCCGATGGGTTAAGTGGTGGAGTTTTTGTTCACTTTTTGGAGGAAAGCGTTCCATATCTATTAAAAGTAGGTAAATCCATGGAATTAAAGGCAAGATGCCTATGGAACTTACAAAGGGTAGGGTCGCTTTAATCCCAAAGAAAGGTGATGGGTCAGACTTTAGTCACTGGAGGCCCATCACCATTCTCAACTATTCATATAGAATATTATCGGGAGTGCTTGCCAAAAAATGGAACCAATTCTTAACACCAAGATTGGCACTCAGCAAAAGGGCTTTCTCAAAAAAGAAGAATCTGTGATGTCTCTAGAAATATTCAAGCTTGCATTGATTCAGTGGAAGAAAGGGAAACTTTCGGAGCAATAATTGCTATTGATTTTCAAAAGGCCTTCGATTCTATATCGCATATTCACATTATAATGCGGTAAAGAAACTCTTACCAAAGGAATATTTCAATCCCATTCGGGCATTACTGCTAAATGGAACCTCGACAATATCACTTAATGGAATGGAAAGTGATCCCATCCACCTTAAGAGTAGCTGTAGGCAAGGATACCCATCTTCTCCCTTATTTTTGTTGCAGCGGTTGAGGATCTAATTCGGATGGTTTTGAAAAGTACGGAGGGTTTGGCGTGGACGTCAAAGGCACAAAACATTTAATAGACCTCTACGCCGATTATGTTACTCTTATGGTAGAAGGAAATTCAGAACTTCAACTGAGTAAAAGAGTAGATATCGTTTTAAACTTTTTTCCAAAATACGAACGAATATCAGGCCTAGCTATCAACAAGGCAAAGACAACGATTCTGCCCCTTGGAAAATGGAACCCTAAAGAAAGTGAAATTACTTCGTGCCAAATTAGGAACCAAGTGGACATTCTGGGGATTACCTGGAATAATAAAGGAATTGATAATAAGAACTGGACGAATGCATTTTCAATCATCCCTCGAAACATAGCAAAATGGAGAAGCTTCAACATTCAGAGAAGAATTGACTTTTATAATTTGAAAGTTATTTCTCTAATGCTATACAATCTTATCCATTAATTGCCGAAAAAGTCATTCTCGAGGAGGAAAAATGGCTTCGTGCCTTATTTCACGATCATTATCTTCCATGTTTTCTAAGACCAAAATGTTTGCTCGGGGGAGGTATTTCTCGCTTGAGTTGTAATATACCAAAGGTGTACAGGAAAATCTTTAATGAAATTACAAAAAATCCATCCATCGAGTGGAGAAGATCTGTAGCTTATGACGAAATCTACTGGTGGTTGATGTTCGGCTCAGACTTAACTAACCATTTAACTTCACGACTCTCTCGGGTCTGGGGTGCATCTCAACGTATACTATGGAAACTTTACCCTATCTACGACACCAATACGAATGTAGATGTCATTCGACAAAACGCTCACAAGCATTTATATTTTCGAAATATACCTCGACCGGACATTTTGGAGGAAATGGCTATTAAGTCAATAATTCTTACAGCTCATGATCTCTGCAAAGATAACGTATTTTCTGATGAGAGGTTTGTGTATCCTTTGACGAGGACTTCTCTGCAACACATTCTTCCGAAGCCATGGCACTTAAAAATGTCTCCTCCATTGCATCAAAGAGAGGTTTAAAAAATAAGTGATACATATTTGAAAATTCTTGGTCTCCTTTCGATTTGGAACAATCGGATTCGACAATCTTTGCAAGGTATCCACGACGGAAGAAAATTACAGCTCAGCTGATGATTTCGGCTGATCTTTTATTTTTTTCTAGGCCGTGCAAAGATTACGGTCTTTTGTTTAACTCAACAATTCATTTATTTGTTGAATGTCGTGTAGTTAAAATTATTAAGGACTTCCCATTACTCAACCTACTTACCCTTCAATATGAGTCCTCGAATGCTTGGAAAGGCATTATCCTTTTCGGCCTTGGGAAAAGCAACAAGTCTCCTAAGTCGCTGATTTGTCATAAGCTGACCTACAACAAACCTCTCCATCCTCAAGAGCTGAGAAGCATATTTATATCTGCGGCGGTAAGATATGCCGCATTATCGTTAAAAATCCCCTCGCCAGACGAAGGAGGAACGTGGACGTCCGCCGGAAGGATAATTAAGTATTATCCAAGCCTCTCCATCCAACACCAAAGACTTAAAAAAATAATTTCAAAAAGATTTAGTAATTTTTAGCACTTAGCATAATTTTATTATGTTTTTAATTACATTTATTATGTTCATCTTTTAAAATTCTTAATAGTTGCTTCACAAAAATATTGTGTTAATTTGATAGCCTTTACCTGATATTATGGGTTATTTTATTTTGTGCGTTCAACCCCAGAGCAAAAATTTCAAACTAAAATGTTTAATTATGTTTTTATTACGCATTTGCTCTGGTTTTTATGTATTTATTTTATATTATTTACATAATAAACGAACATGATATTAAAAAAATAGGACAAAAAAAAAAAAAATAATAAGGACGGATATAAATTTTGAAAATTTAAAACATTTTTTAAAGTCCATCAAGCGGGTGGGGTTCATATTTTTAATATTAACCGTGTATATAATTTTATGATTGGTAAAATCCCTTGGAGATTATGTCTTGTTCCGTTCATAGTTTATATATGACATGTTGTGCTTTTACGATGATTGCATCAATTTTATCGTTACAGGACATAGTAAGACAATCTTGTTTTCCAATATGTTATTGAAATCGATTTCTACAATTTTGATAATTTCTTTATAGATCCCGCTTAATTTGGAAACATTCTCATAAAATTTGATCCGTCGTTTCTTTGAACGGTGTCAGAAAACACACATTTCGCGAGTGTCTTTAAACAACTTACTAATGTTTATATTTTTTGACAATTTACGTTAATTTTCTAAGACGATTTTCGGCTAATTTGAAGCCACTGATTCAAACCTGATCTTACTTTTTTCTCTGACCTTTGGATTCCCTGCAAATTGCCAATTCACATTTCCCTGAAAATTTGTTTAATACTACATGTTTGTGGTTTCAGTACATACAATTTGTAGGTAAAAATATACTGTATGTTCGATACCAAATTTTATTCTATAACGTCTATTTTTTTAAATACGCATAAGCATCTTTTTTAAATACCTGTTTTGTATATTTATGAACAGTTGAATAAAAAATATATTTAAAATATACTAAGGCATAACCATAGGCAAACAGAGAAAAACAAGCATCAATGGATTTGCTAAATACTTTGAAATTGAAAGTTCAAGAACAAAATAATGTCAAAGCTAAATTAATAAAACAAATTATCATTGAATCAGCTAATTTAATGTATAGTTTTAGAGCCAAAAATTAGAATTCTTATCTCTTCTTACAGATTGGTTATGATGTATATGTAAAAGAGTTTAGTTGACTTTTTATTTCCTAACCAACAACAATTAAACAAACACCATTTAAAATCTGACGTTAATAATAGTTATTTTTCAAAATATATTAGCTTATTTAACTTTGATTCCACCCCTACGCGACATTATTAGGTTCATGTATGTCTGATGTACAACTTTTTTTAAACGGTATTACATTTACGATGTGATAGTTAGTTCGCTTGAGGGTAAATAATATCATTTGAACTCTGTGCTACTCAGTTTCCCCTTAAACAATACATATAAATCCATATTTGAATATATGTTGACAAATATATAACTTACTTTTGAGGAAATCAAAACCTACTGGTTTTGACCAGATCATCGATGAGGATGAATAACCACTCTCTCTCATTATGCTAAATTTAGGTCATCCTAAAGAATTGCAATACTTCAAGAGATCCGTTTGTATAACTCTTATTAGCAAGACTTATTTTAAAATTTAATCTTTACTTTTAATCTTTTCCACATTTTTTTGCATTTTCCAAGAATATACCATAGAGATATAAAGATATATAGAGCTTATTCCCTCCAATAGCAGAGAAACATCGTTCAGCTGTATTCTGGACATAATGACGTTATTCTCTGAAGAATCCATAAGATATAGAGAGTTCATTCCCTCCAATAGCAGAGACACATCGTTCAGCTGTATTCTGGACAGAATGACGTAGTTCTCTGAAAATCCAATAAGCTCTCTATGTCTATATATCTCTATGGAATATACAAGCATAAAATATAAATAAATGTATAGTGAAATCGATGCTAATGCACAGTAAAAACTAAATAAATCAGCATTTTAGCTTAAAGATCCTTTTGATAATTTAAAAAAGATATTTTAGGCTTCTTACTATGAACCCATACAAATAGGTTGAAATACTCTTGAATTGAATATATTTAATTTAAACTTAGAAAAAATCGCCCTTGATATAAATTTCTATTTTTAACACAAATAAATACACTTGTGATAATATTAACCGTATTTTTAATCATTAAAAAACTCATTATCTATTCAAACCTTTGTTAGGAAAGAAAATATTTTATAAAAATAATATGTTTTTTCTTTTATGTATGTAGAAGGCTTTTAATCTTCATGTTTTTATTTTTAAGGCAATGAGAAAATGATAAACCAAATCATAAATCTTATTAATATTCTTTGAAGGAAAATGATCAACATAATAATATTATTATTATTTTTCATATTATCATTATCTATAGAAGTCTATTGGGAATATAAAAGAAAGAGAAAAAAATATTTCATAGGAAAAAGTTTTAATTAATTTTCGACATGTTGGCTTGGTAAGTAGGAATAGTGCTGTATGAGGTGCGTCCAGGGGGAAAGGACGGGTGTTTTTCTATAAACAGTTATTGCAGCTGATACAAAGACTGTCAAATTGAACTGTTCCGCCGCATTCGACACTCAACATATCTTCTCATCCGCAAAAATAAAACTTTTAAAAATTTCGTCAAGGCGAACATTGACTTCCTGTGACTTCCTTGTTCAAGTTCTGGCCATCTTGGCTCTTGAAGAAAGCTATGATCACTTCATTTTTTTTAAATAATTTAATTTATTTCAGGCTTCTAGAATATGTCAACTATTTTACATTCTGCAAGTACATAGTAAGCGTACATAATTTATAATGTAATCTTATACAGATAATAAAAACAATAAAAGAACACGTATATTATGCGAGAAAATAAGAGAAATATTAAAAAACAAAAAGGAATTAAAAGATCTGGTTGATAAAATAGTGACAGCTTGATCCTCTCGGTCCCATAGAGGTATAAAGATATAGAGAGCTGAACCCTTCAATAGCAGAGAAACAGCGTTCTATTGTTTCTGTGTGTTCAAAATAGACTAAGTAATTTGTACTACGTCATCGTAAGCTGATCATAGAGATATAATCTATATCTATGATCAGCTTACGATGACGTAGTATAAATTACTTTGTTTATTTTGAACACACAGAAACAACAGAACGCTGTTTCTCTACAATTGGGGAATCAGCTCTTTATATCTCTATGCTCGGTCCACATGAAGGGGGAATAGTTGTTTACAATTGTTTTTTTCTTGTTGTCGTTTGACGCATTGGAGATTGAGCGAAGAGTTTCCAAATATCTTTCGACGAGGCGATGGAGACCTATATACTAGGTTAACCTACTCTGGGTAATGTAGGGCTTGGAGCTGCCCCAGACAAGGGAATCTTTTTGTACATATATTTCCTTGCATAAGTTCTCTGAGAAAGGTAATATCTTATTTTATGAAAAACTTTGGGGAAGACGTTCATGTTCCAGGCAATTAATCTTTCGTAACGGTAGAGTGGGGTCCTTTTGTAAAATCTGACGGTTTTTTGGAGAATGTCAATAACTTTACTTTTATTACCGTTTCAGAGTCACCTGTAGAACTGGCCACCGTGACACCAAGAATATTGCCATGTTTACATAGGCAAACCCCATGTAGTGAGTCCTCAATAGTTTCTCACAGTTTGTTAAAACCTGGGTTTTTGTAATATTGACTGAGAGGCCGGAAGACATCTTAAAGCCCTCGATAAGCTCTGAGGCTCTCCTAATGGAATCTTTTAATACTTCTGAAGATCCAGATAACAAAGGGTAAAATCATCAGCATACATGATGCAGGTAAAATTTGCCCCTTCTACATTTATTCCTTTTATAAATTTTTCTTTGATTAACTTCTCCAATAGCCCATTCACTGAGAGTATGAAGAGAGGAGGTGACAACGAATCTCCCTGCCTTGCACCTTTGTAAATTAGGACGGAACCATGTTTGTCTGGGAGGTCTAACTTTAAGGAGGAGTTCCGCAATATAGCCGAGATCATGTCCACAAAGCCATCCGGGAAACCATACTTATAGAGCTGCTCCAAAATAAACTTATGCGACAGATTGTCGAAAACTTTTTTGAAGTCAACCATTACGCTGCATAATTATTCCCTAGATCAACACAATAGTCGATTGTGTCTTGAATGGACCGTGGACAATCCTCATATAGCGACCAGGCATAAATCCTTTTTGGCAAAGAGAAATAATTTGAGAGAGTGACTTATGGATCCTTTTATTTAATATTCCAGTGAGTATCAATCATGTCAGATAAATTATTTAGACATCTTCTTAGTCGAGCAGGGAACATTATATTTCCAGTACGATTTACGAGGCTTTGTTGGTCGAGAGAAAGATGCAAAATTGGATGACGATCTGAAATGTAGCATGGTAAAGTTTTGAATTCTTTTAGGAGATTTGAAATTTCATATGTAGATAACATACAATGAGTCTGTTTTTTATAACTTTATGCCTTTAGTTCTCGTATGGAAAGTTATTTTAGATGACGTACCATCCGTATTTAATCCCAGGTCCACTAAAGGTAAAGCTATTATCACTTCATTCGGATCCTTCAAGCGTGTAATCTCTGCTGAAATCCATGCAAAGTGAGCGATGGAGGGAACCTTCTAACCATTCTTATGGTTGCTACTTCTATTCCGAATCCACCAAAACAAAGGTTTGACACGAAGAAGAAGAAGCTTCAGAGTGTGCAATACCTGACATTCCCGCAGCCGGACGTTTAGTACCCCATTTAGATGTTTTATCATTGCTTATACCACCAAAAGAGTTAAATATTCATTATGAAAACTCTACCATTCCCTCAGCCAGACAGTGTGTACCTCATAAAATGTTCTAACCATTACTTATATCACCAAAAGAGTTAAATATACATTCAGAAAACTCTGATTATGATGAGGTTTTGACAGCATCTGTGCCACCAAAAAGATTGGAATCCTGACTTCAGCCCATCACATGTTGAATCTAGCGAGTCTCATACGATCACACGAAATGAATTGAACGTTTGGTTTAGTGATCTGGATCTGCCCCAGTCCAAAGACTGAGCTATTTGGATCTGCATATTGGATGCTCATAGCAGAAAATTTTCTATCTCCAGCTTCCGCACCAGGCAAAAATTCCTGGAACCATTCATCAATCTCTCAATTCAACGCTGGAGAAACTTAACCTATAGAAAAGGATTGATCTCTACAACTACTTGATCGTAACAGCTGTTATATTTAAATCATCGTCGATTATGTGACTTGGCTGAGCTTTGCAATATTAGAAGAAGAAATTTGGCTGAGTCACCTTTTTCATAGGAGTTATTTAAGTGCCCTTAAGAGACCACGATCC
>CP045904.1:2581871-2617737 GCA_013387185.1 Caligus rogercresseyi | reverse complement strand
TTTAATTCTTGCGTTTTATAATTATTCAGATAATCATAGCTACTCGGTTGTACCTGCCTTACAAAGATGACTCTTGAATATAAAGAATGAAGGCCAACAACAAAGCAGAATAAATATAGAGTCAGTAAGACAGTTATACAATCATTATTAATTTCAAAAGTTGCTATAGTGAATTTTAAAGCCTAAAAAGTCTATTATTATAGAAACAGACGTGAGAGAGAAAAATCATATGATTCCTATGGCTGGAGTCGTCATGCCTCTTTGTCTTACCTACAAAAGGACATTATTATATGTAGAAAGTATAATTCGTGAACATTTAGATAAATTAACTGGCAATAAAATTATTATATATTTAAATGTGTTTAGTGTCATAGCACGCAAGAGAAACTTGAATATCAGAGGGCAGTATACAGCATATTTCTTCTTATGTTTTGTATGTATTATAATTAAACGAATGACTAATGAATGACTTAAAAAGTATTTAATATAATTGTATCAATTTTATAATTTATATTTGTAAATAACAATGCGTCCTCGACTCTCAATGTTAAGGGCGGAGATTCGACTTATCCCGAAAGTATGCGTATTGATAGTCACAAAGATGTCGTTTTTTGGAACCAAAGCTGTATTAACAAAAAGAGGCTTGAAAAGAGTGCAATTTTATGTTTTCTTTAGATATGACTTCATTAAAAACCATAGTATCTGTATGACTTTTTGCTCACATACCTATTGCTTTATTTCTTTTCTTTGTCGATTATAAAAGTTTTTATAATTCAATTATTGGAATACCATTGCAAAATCTGTTAATTACTTTTTGATAACAATTACTTACTAATTACATGATCGCTTTTAATAACCAAAAAAAATGTGTGCACTGCTTTCTCCTTTTGCATTTAGCTGGAAATTAAACAGTCTTGCAATCCAATTACTATTAAAATATTTCCATGAACATATATTACCAACTATTAAGTTTTGATTGAGTGACAAGGTATTGATATGTTAACCAAGAAAGGCTTTTATATAACTTCAAAAAGCTTTAAAAAGATGTATATGAAAGAAATATACTTTTTTCTCTATAAAAAAGATATTGATTTTCAAACCCAAGTATGTAGATCTTAAAATATATATTAACAAAATGGTCCACCCATTTTTTGTGCCTTAAAATATAGAAACATTTCTTCCGGATGATATAGTATTGAGTTCCGCTGAAGTGGGGAACATCAACTACCTAAAACATTATTAACTTATTAAGATTTATATATAAATTTTAGTTCATATACTTCACCATATAAAATATATCAAATTATCTGTGAGTTTATGGTGGCTTTGTACCAAGGATAATGCAGAGTTCCTAAGCAACGTATGATAGCGTTTAATCTCCGGATATGCGTTATCTCTCCATAGTTTGGTAAAGACAGGACAGAGAGAACTACAGGAAGACAGTGAGACTTTATTTATAAAGTTCATGAAACGGAGAGTGAAATAATAGAATTCCCTGTTTCATGGGTAAAATTTATTAGAATATGAAGTCTCACTATCTCTTTAGCTCTTTCTGTTCCTGTCTTTCACTTACAATGGAGGTATAACAAATATCCTGATATTCGCCACTGTCAAATGCTCCTTGGCACCCTCTATTCTCTATGACTTGTACTTTTATTATGTTTTAACTGTGGTGTTTGGAACCACAAGTTGTGTTAAATGATTACGCATCCCTTATTACGGAAAATACTAGAAATTAAATGCTATCTCTTCTCTCTCTCTCTCTCTCTATATATATATATATATATATATATTACGTCATCTTAAATACATCATCATCAACATATATTTCTAAAAACACAACACTTTTTCTCTCTCTCTACATATACAAGATTATTCTATGAGAATCCAACTCTTAAAGTTTGTCCCTACATTAGTCTTCCTTCCTTCCCCACAAATAAAATGTGGGGGAAACATGCAAACTTGATCAAGATACCCTTCTTCTAATTAATTACCAGCAGTATGTAATTTATAGATGTCTTTGAATCATGACAGCTTGCAGGAATTGCCCCTACGCATGAATAATAGAATAATAATATATCTCTACTTTGGTTGTGTCCTATGACCCTGACTGACTAATTTCATTAATATATGTATTTACATAGCACGGTGTACCATAAAGAATGATATCTTTTGAAATTAAAGGAGTGGGGACTTACATCAGAAATACTTTTAACTCTCCCCAGTTGCAATAACATCGTTAGAGGGTTCCCAGAGCTTCTTCTTGAGTTGATTGAACATCTCTCATCTTTCGCTCACCCATTTTATTGCCCGCTCATGGCTTCCTCATACTTCAAATTCGACACTACGAAACAGATGCTTAAGCTCTCGAAACAGGAGCCAACCAATGAGATTCATATGTTAAAAATAAAATAATCAAATGTTCATTCATGTTATTTATTTTAACGCAACTGTCGAGAGTATTTTTTGTTTATTTATTAGTTGTCTTGTATTTTAGTGTAGTTATTATTTTACACTGTCTTATAATATTTGATAGCCGAATAAAAAAATTATAACCGAAAAAAAATAACACAGTTTTAAGTCTATATCTTATACTTCACCAACACAAAAATGCGTAAAAGAATTTATTCAAACTTTAAGAGAAACATACAGATAATATACATTGACCAGAAATTGAAGGTGTCAGATTATAATAAGCAGATGCTTAAGAGATGGCATACTATTAAATATTGGCCATGTTTTGAAATAGTTTAGTAGAAAAATATTTTCCTTATAGAAGTCCGGATGGAGGATTTTCTATGATAATAAAATAAATTCTTATAAAACTGCAGTCAGATTACTCAATGTTACATCTAACAAAAAGCTGTTTCTATCTTATTTTATTCCTTCAACCTTGAATGCTAAGAGAGTATAAGACTTCTTTCCTCCTCTTTATTTCTCATCGGCTTTATATATAAATATATATATATATGCTTCGAGACTTAAAGTAGCCTCCATCGAGCATTTTTCTTCCTTG
The DNA here is from genome assembly GCA_013387185.1 of Caligus rogercresseyi. NCBI lineage: Eukaryota > Metazoa > Arthropoda > Copepoda > Siphonostomatoida > Caligidae > Caligus > Caligus rogercresseyi. The sequence continues at coordinate 2,614,721 of CP045904.1, read as the reverse complement.
GTTTAATTTATTCCAGTGTTCATGTTATCATAATTTAAGTCGATGGCTTATTAAAAAATATATTAATGGCTAAATAAGTCTAAATCTGAAATATTTGACTTTATTTTTATGCTGAAACCCCCCGGTTTAATATTATTTTTAATCATTTCGTTGGTCAATAAAATAATTTATTGTTTCTAAGCCGAGGAACCACTGCAATACCTTTGTTTCCAAATGATGTGCGTTACAATAATTCACTTTTCTGAATACCTATATATAAATATATGGAAATAGTTTTGACCCATGTTCATATTACAACATTTATTATACATACTTCAAAGGGCTCAATAATTTTTCTCTATATTTTCATACATATAAATGGATATATTTACTATTTATTCCTCTTTGAATATCCTTCCTTACACTCTTATAAAAAACCGGTTCTTGTATTGCCCCCCCCCCCCATTTATTCCAATATAGAAAGCAGCCCCAGTTGGGAGCTTTATATTATCTTTTTTTGTTATTTTTATGGAAATCCATCCATCTTATGGTTTCTTTAAGAATCCTCCCCCCCCCCTCCTATCTTATAGTTTTGTTCATTTTAAACTACTGTGTACATCTAGTATTTCTAAGTAATTGATACGCTACATGTATTTTAAAGCAGCAGAAGAAAAGATGTATTCATATATTTATGAAGTTTTAAAACTCATTTGCATTGTATAAAAAAATCATAGAAGGAAAAGTAGTAAATAAACAGAAAAAAGTATATGAGTAATAACAAAAGTTTACATCTAATAAAGGAATTCATTATTTAAATTAATCCGTTTCCTTTTAAAAATAAAATTGTTTCAAGGGTCATACAAATTAACCTATCTTCTATTGTGACGTAACTGTCTTCAGATTGTGTTTTTTCAATCTCCTACTTTCTTGTGTATTATTATTTTCTACACTGTATGGATTTGTAGCTAATAAATAACATCTTAACCAAAATAAATCATATAAATACTGGCAATAGCTATGAACATTTATAAAGAATAAATTACGATATCCCAAGCTATCTAAGAGGTGAAAGTATAAGCCGCGTTTTAGTTTAGACTACATTGGACAACTAGATTAATTGTGAAAAACGGTCAACTTTGATTATTTTAGGTGGTACACAATATAGTACTGCTTGAAAAAGGCTTAAATGATAAATTTAACCAAATACTTGAATTTTACACAAAAAAACAAATTCTGAGCTTCATCTGTAAATATGTTAAGTATATATCTACATAGCATTACTTTCCGGTATTAATCCTTACTAATAGGCCGTGTTCTTTATAACGGTGGTTAATTAGGCTTTATAAAGTACATATATTTTACTCTATGGTACCATCACTAAGAGAGTAAATCAATCACATCATACAGTGAATCCATAAGTTTTTCCTCTTGGTCGTTTATCATATAGATAAAAGCAAAATCAATACATAAACCCAGATCAAATGCGTAAAAAACAATGAAACATTGTAGTATGTAAGTTTGGAACGACTTTAGGTGTTTTGTATCAGCGTTCATAAGATACCGACAAAATAATAATAATATTTATCATAGGAATTTTTTAGCTTCTATTAGTTTCAAACATATTTTCTCAAAAAATATTAATAGAAAAACACTCTTGAGGATGACTGATATATTGGCGCCGAAAGTAGATTTAACAATAATCGGTATCGGCGAATATTGCCAACAATAGTAGCCGATAATCAAATGTCTTCAATTATATCAACAACAAAAACTATAAGAATATTATTGTTTGTCGATATTATCGATGGGCTATTACATATGCGCATTTGTAATATACTTTTTTGGATATAAATAATTTCCAGGGGTATTGTGTTCATAAAACACGATGTAAGATGAAAAAAAAAAATGGCCCAAAGATCTATGCTTTCATGTTCCGTTGCAATAAATGACAGCAGAGATGTCCTTTATAACATATAAAGTTATACATATATTTTTTATAATCTAACTTTTATTTCTATTCTTTTCTCAAAAATGGACAACAAATTAAATATAAAATACATTATTAGCCAAGTCAATGGATTGATATTGTCCTTTTTTCGACCTTATTATATTTAGCGAAGTTATATATAATAACATATATATAATAAACATTTACATAATTTAAAATTAAATCGCAAAATATAAAAGTCAATTTCAAAAGATAAATATTCTAGTCTTTAAAAAGGATTTTTTTTTCGTAAAAACCAATGCGGTAAAAACGATAAAAAGCACAGTGATAAATAAAATAAAACAGGTAAATTAATCTCAAAAATGTCTTCAAGATCATTTATTTTTTATCCGAGAATGAGGAAAAGTAGCGAACCAAGTCTTCCGCGAATCTCCATTGGGAATCAGTACGTCCTGGAATCTTGATGTCTAGTGCAGAATAACGAGCAGCAGCGGAAGTTTGAATATATCTCAAATCCTCCGTTTCGATAGTGTTCCCCGACGCAAGGTGCTCCGCTACGTAACTTTTTAGAGCTTGATAGAGCAAACTCTATAGCTCTTGTTTTCTCCGACGCAGATCGCAGGTTAGATGTGAGACCGAAAAGAAGAATGGGGTAAATATTTTTGTCGTCGATTCGATGAATTTTGAAGCTGATAAAGTCTCTCACAGGACATTGCGAAAAGGCATGAATAATTGAGTTATAAATTTTGCCACAGTCTTTACATGGATCGTTGAAGTAAATACAACCCGTGGATATTGAAACTGGGCAGAGAAACGTTTTTCATGGCTAAATTGGAAATCGAACTCAAAATTCTACTCCTCCACGATAACTTCAAATCCAATTCTTTTTGACAATTCTTTCCGCCTCCGCTTTCGTATCAGGAGAGAAACACATTCTTAGATACCACGGAACGGGGACTTTGTGCTCTTTTGCCGTCCTTTTAAGTTTAAATACAATTTTTCCGGACTTGAAGATAGAGTCATTCGTGAGATCATATATTGTGAGGATATTGGCCTTAAAATCCTTTATCTGTCGCTCAAAATTAAATTCAAATATATCCCTTTCGGATTTATCAAAGAGTAGCTTCAGACGTATTCCATTCGCTCACTCTAAAAATATATAAGAAACTGTGGTTTATATGTTACCAGGAGCACGTATTTTATTATTTAATGTATTTGGTCCCCTTGTTGTGACAATTTAATAAATATAGTTTCCTTCTTTTTTCATCAAACCCTCATTGTGTAAGTATATTCTAAAGGAAAGAATATTTCATTTGTATTCACATACTCTTACTTCATCAGAGAGCCATCAAATGACATAAAATATATAAAAGAAGAAAAACTGTATATCTTCTTCGGGAAAGGCGTATATGCTACCTGTCAAAACACACTCATCTAAATGGATCTTTTTGTGCGTCACTGGGAAATGATGTTTATGATATGATATTGCATTTAAAACATATTTTATTTGTGTTTTTTAACACAATTTTCCTTATATATATATATAAAAAAAATTATCGAATAAAGAAAGTTATGTAGATTAATATTTTCTTTATAATAATAACATACTATTCATTACATTATATTTATTTAGTTTTACTTCAAAATCCGGTTGCTTTCCTAATTTCATATGTTTTTCTTCAACTTAAATGCCCGAATACCTCAAACAATTTGCTCAATTTTTTTTTTGGGGGGGGGGGGCAGTTGCCCCCTTGCCCCCTGTCTCCTACGCCTATGTATATATATATTGTTATAATAACTCTCCAAATTAGTTGGGAAACAAAGAAGTAGTTTTGGAATTAGAAAAACGGATATCCACCAATAAATGCCCTCTGACGACATCCTATATTGTGTTCCAAAACGAGGCAATACCTAAAATGGCGTCATGTATTATTTATGTCATTTTTTCCTTTTCCTATGCTTTCAGACTTGGAATTTAGATAGATTTGACTACTCAATGGTTAATAAAAATACCTTCATTCTCATCTTTGTTACATCAGTTGCTGACTTGGACTTTTCCTTTTTTTTATTCAGTCTATTGGGTCATTGTTAAATTATCATATAGGTCAGCTGGGCCTCATAAAATTGTTTAGCATTTTGGGGGAGGAAGGATAGAGATTTAAAAATTACTAATTTAAACACATGACTTGAACAATGAAACCCGCTTATTCTTTTTATACTCATACTGAACTAATATAAATTTTAAATATTGAAATATGAAATAGATTTACTGATATGACTTATTTTGAATAATATGTGTGTAAATTTATATTAAAAAAAGTTATAATAACAACATTATATCATAGATTCAAAATTGAAACAATGACTTGTTTTTCCAGTTGCCCTGTAACGATACACAGTATTTAAAACTTATTTGCATTGATCTTTATTTTTTTTAATATTCTTAGTAAGCCAAAAAAAGTCTCTGTCCATATGTAAAAGAAATGATTTTAATTATTTCTCACTATACACATCTTATCTCATTGTTTTTATAAATGAATATTGAAAGCTGTCATAATAAGTTATTATTTTTTGTTCTATAAACATTTCAGAACAATCTTATCAATTTCAAAGCTGCGAAAAGTTTTGGAGCATTAAATTTATATATATCGAGACGCCTCTCTTTTACCTTCCTAATTTATTTCCATTTTTTAATTACTTAATTTCTATTGGTTCGCTTTATTTTTTGAATTTTTCACATCAATAGAATAACGAATCAATATAAAACAACTATATTGATTTTATAATATTTATATTTCTTCCAAAAGAGAACTACATCAGATTCATATTTTTGATTTTCTTATAATACTTATAAAAATACTTTACTTGGTGAGTTTACATATAAGGAATTTATAAGGTGATCGTATTTTTGGATTATACTTTGTGGGAAGCACAGAAAAATTAATAATAACGGTGGTGCTAGAAGGCAACTGATAACCATAGGCAGATATCTAATATAGACATGTCCATAGGTTCTAATATAGCCTTCAATGATTTCCAATGATTGTAAGAACCGTTGAGAGTCATTTTTAGACTAGCAAATATCAAAATTTATTTACGATAAAGTTTGTTAAAAATGATGATCCTATTCAAATTATCTCTACAGTTTTTAAATGAAAATATGATTTTTAAATCATTTGTCTCTATTGTTTATTATTCACATTTCGTAGGATGGCTTTCTCTGTTAACACCTTTATGTTAATCTCCCTTTATGTGTTCATTGAAGCAGTACATTATTAGATTAAAAGCCATTCAAGGGTTTTTAAGTACTTGCATTAACTGACTTGTTATCGTTCTACTAAAGTACATTTAAAAAATATAAATATGCTTACTCATTGTCTCTCTATTTAAACTCCTTCTTTCATCAAAGAACTATTTAGCTTTGTTGAGAGAAAAGGATTAGTTGTTTTTTTACTCTCCAAGAATTGATCCTCTTATAATAAAATAGTTTTGACACTTTTTCATAAAGAGGAATATTTTAAATATACTACTTGTTATTAAAATGAAAATATAGTAGAATATTTAATCCTTTTTGAGTCTCTTTATATATATATATATATATATATATATTACTATATATAAAAAAAATATATATATATATATATATGTTTACTTAGTAAAAATGATGAAATACTCAATACCATAAATAATCTTTATTTTTATTAAGAAAATGTAAGTTTTACTAAAGCCTGGTTGTTCCAAAGACATTGATCGTCTTCATTACATATCTGTTTGCTGGAGGGACGGATGCCATAGCAAGAATTAAGGCCTTTTTCCAAGGCGGAATTGAATCAACGATCTGAGCACATTATTTTTAATATACAACCACTTTATCCAGCTTACTCAATCTATCTCTTTAAGCCAAAATAGATAACCAATGTTATAACTTATAAGAATAGCTGAAATATGCTTTTTCCCTGGAGAATGTTGGTTTTCTCAAGCATTTTTGAGTCATACCAGCCATGATGTATGCTGGAAAAAGTTGCACGATGTCCTAATCAATATCTTTAAAGCAATAAAAGTACTCCATATATATATTTATATTGGAGTATTTGCAAAAAGTAGTATAAACTGGATAATGGTTTATTCCATCATTAAATCAGACACAAAGTTTGATATTTTTTATAATAATATTGATGTTCTTAACTCCTAATAGGACATTTTGTATTGTAGTGTTAATGAAAATAAGATGTATATTATAGATAAAGAAAGATTGTAGTTTAAAAAAATGAGTTAAAATTTTAACGTTTTATTACGTTATTATATATTATATAAAGCAAAAATGCTCCGGATTATATATTTATGCACGTTTTTCTGTTTATTATAGAAAATAAAATATATTTTCTAGGAATCCCGCATTAAAAAGTATACTAACACACATATTTTTATAATTTTCAGCTGACGTAGGAATACTTTTTACCTTCGATTAAACACTCAATCATTAATTTATCCTCCTCTACGTGTATTGATCACATATAAACTTTGTCTTATTCACTATTTATAGACTTACATTACTAATTGCTTTTACAAACAATAGAAGCGAAAAAAAACCTGATGGGATTTTTATTTATTCAAAGCAAAATTGCAGAGAACCACTAGAGGTAAAAGCCCCTCAGTTTTTTCTCATTAGCACATATATTGCAGTTTGCAATAAAGGTATTTTGTCCCATGTACATATGTGTATATGTAAATGCAATATTTTGTGTTAGGGAGCCTCTACGATTGCCCCATGGTGAACGTTTAAAAACTAATTGAGAATACTCTTGTTTTTTCGCATACTCCAATGCATATTGCCATATTCTATTCCTTCTCACTCCAATTTTTACTGCTTTTTGAAGCCGTTGAAGGAGATTTTTTTTTAGTTTTTCCCCACTATCTTATTATTCTGCACCTACTTTTATTATTAATTCTTTTGTAGGGTATGGGGGCAATTAGTATTCAAAACACGTTGAAATTGTTTCCATATAAGAGAGAGAGGGACTTTGTTGCAGAATATAGGCTTGACTTCCTTAAGTTATTGTATTGTAGTGAGGCACAAAAAAGCTTTAATTAGAAGAATTGAAGAGAGCTTGAAGTAGCTCTAAGAATTATGTGATAGATGGTGAAGAAGAAAACAAGACACTTGAAAAGGAAAAATAAGATTATTTTTACCGTCATCCTATATTTTAAAGGATTCCTCTTGCATCTAAAGAGGACACGCATTTCCCATCAAGATCTTGTTTTTGTTAAAAAAGGGTACGATTGGAAATGATTACTATCATGTTTTTTAAAGTATTTTAGAAGGAAAAAATAGTTATTGCGTCTACTGATTAATGTTTTTCTTGCAACAATTGTTAAAGTTAGCTCTTTTAATTGTCCTAGCCTGAACTTCACATTATAAAACCATTGGTGTTTTCGTTTTTAATGTAATTATCTCATAATATTAATAATTTAAATAAAAGCTATTTGCTTTAAAAATGAATTAAAGGGACCTGAGGGATAGTCAAGCATTTATTCTGCTTTAAGTTCACTATATAACATCTATGTTATAACAACCTTTTTGAGAATCTTTGGGTGTTGTATAGATATTCAATTTACCTAATAATAAGGATGTAGAAAATATTATTCGTTACGTGTCTCTTAGTGAGTGGACGAAGAGTCACTTATTGATTCCTATATTTAATATCAAAATCCATGCTACTGACTTGTATTATAATGAACATATGCCAAAGAGAACATGGATACCTATGTTATAGGTCATATTTGACGTATATTTGAATAGGTACGTAATATTTAATTTTAGGTATTATTAAAGAGCCTCAAATCATATTTAAAAATAAAAATTAATGTCTATATCCTATTAAACTAACAGATGTTACAAAATAATTAATTTGTGTAGTCACAAAACAGTTTTATTTACTTGTTTTGTTTATTTATAACTTCAAAAAGGTGTAATGAATATAGAAGCAGAAAAAGTAGAATAATCGCTTGATTTGTTTATGCATCAACTGTGTTGACAAACTGTCCTTTTAGGCTCTTCAGATCTTATTATTAGGTCTTTCAGGGCATGTACAGTGTGTTCCATCAGAAAATTTTTAAATTGCTAATTAGAAGTATTTAAATTAATTCAAATCGTATTATTGATACGCATTTTGTTCATAAAGAGGAGATTTTTTATCAATATATAAAAATCTGCATTGATTGTCAACCTCAAAAATGTTTCTGAAATTGAGAAGAAATGGATCCTCCTGCAGTTTGGCAAAACACCTTCTCCTTCCACAGTACGCCGAGAATTTATACTTCACATCAAGATCAGTGGGAGGGCGGCGAAATCTTACCAGCTTATTCAGTTTTCAAGAGTTCTTGATCATTTCTATAAGACTGGTTCCATCCTTAAGAAAAAAAAACAATGAAAACAAAATCAAAAAGAACAGAAGCAGTGGTTGAGGAGGTAAAGAGTTTCTTTGAAGAAAACCCCGGTTGCTCACTCAGAAAAGCTTCTCAGCAAATTTCACCCACCAAAACAACGTTGTGGAGGATCGTAAGACATGATCTTCGATTCCGTTTTGATCATTACACTTCAGTTCAACCATTAACTGATGCCCACAAACGCAAAGAAGGTAGTTTTGTCAGTGAATTCTGCAGCAACCATCCAACATTGTCGATAGAAACATTTGGACTGACGAGAAGTTCTTTTGCCTCCATCAAAACCTAATTGAAAAAATGTGGACAAATAAAAATCATCGAAATATCTGCGAAACAAATGATAGGAATGATGTTAATGATCTTCGTTGCCATTATAGATGGAATGGTTCCAATCGTTCATGCATTCCTTGAAGATGATGGCCATTTGTCGTCGGTTAATGGTGTTTCATATCTCAGATTGCTCCAGGACATAATTTGGCACAGGCTGCGCCATTCTGTAACTCGATCTTCACTTTGGTAGATGCAAGACGGCGCTCCACCACATTTCACAAATGCAGCTTTAGAATTTCTAAATTAAAAGTTTCGAGGCCGAGTCATCAGCAGGAGGACGGAAAATCCTGGCCAGCTCATAGTCCAGATCTCAACCCTTTGGGCTTCCACTTTTGGGCTGTAGTAAAAACTCGAGTTTACAAGGAAAACTAGATTCCATTGAGTCTCTCATACAATGTGTCCAAACCTTCGCTAAAGGATATAGCCAGGAGACGATCAAAAACGTTTGCAAGAATGTCCTGAAGCGTGCGTCGATCTGTCTTCAGGCTGGAGGGGTCATTTTCAGCAACTTTTGTATGGCTTCAGATGTGCCTCTTATAATTTAGGAAATATTTTTTTAATAATCATAAAAATCCATTATTTTCCTTTAAAATGATGTATCTATTTGACGAATTTTAAGTACTTCCAATTCGCATTTAAAAATTACATTTCTGATAGAACACACTGTAGAAACGCCTGTGGCGCTTGTGGGAGCCGGTCCGGCGAATGTATAGTATATTTATGACCAAACACCACAGGAGTGATCTCAGGGATGTCATAATTTAAGCAATATTAAAACAAATCTAGTCCCCAAGGGTCATTTCTAGATCTCATGCTAAAATTCGATCTTGTTATGAGGTTTGAAGAGTCTTACAGAAATAAATAACAGTTTATACAGAAATTTCAGTTTATACAGATACAAAACACGCTTTTATTCTTCATTGATTTCTATAACAGGGAGGTGAAGAGGGCTATCGGTATGAGTACAACGCTACATTGTAAACAATTACAATTCACGATCGGGTTTAAATCTAAATATTATTTCTAATAGTCAAATCGAAATGTATTTACACTACATTAGTATATTACAATTATATACTGCATATAACAACCATTTAATTAATTTTAAAATACTTGTTAATTGTAATACACATTTGTTAAAGATGAGATGTCCTGATGTTCCCGGAAAAAGAGTGAATATGCAAGTCACTACATTAAAGACATACTTTTCATCCATTCTCCATATTGTGTCTTTTCTGTATAATATATGTATTTTTGCCTTCGTTGCATAGCCAGCTTGGAAATATGTACATACGTACATATATATATGTAAAAAGGGATCAATTATTCATAGTTCTTTTTAGATATTAATAAGACCGACGGGGGATAATAACCTCCCTTCATTTTTGTGAACATTTTTATATCTGCCCAAAAAGACTGATTACGCAAGTATGAATGAATATTTCATAGTAGCAATATACTATACACGTTTTCTCTCTCTCTCTCTCTCTATATATATATATATATATATATATATACATGTATGTCTATATATATATTATATTTATAAACACCTATATATATATATGTATATATATATATATATATATATATATATATATATATATATATATATATATATGTGTGTGTGTGTGTGTATCATTCTATTATATAAAAGATAAGGCAATAGCCTACTCCTAATCAAATATATTATAATAATCATCACAATTTAAAGCGGAAAGAAAGGACAACTTTATGATTGAAAAATCATTCCTTTAGCCCTAGAAAGCCTCAATGGTTTCAAATTTGACAACTGTTAATTCAACAAGTAAAATCATTGAACCAATTCTTAAGGAGCCAGAGTTCATAAACTTTCAAAAACGTCATTGTACCATATATACTTTACCTCCGAATAGTTTTTTTGGGGTGATTTTTTTTAAGGTATGCACTTTACATAATTTTATAACCAATGATAACATTTTTATATAGATAAGACTCTTTTTTAGACTACTGGGATATAATAAAGTGGAAGATACCATATAACCCTTTTTACCAACCAAGTATGCAAGCCGCATTTGCAAGGCCTTTAATTGTTTATCTATACACAAATGAATTTAATATGCAGGAGCTGTTATATTTGCTTTTTAAAAAGGGGCCTTCAACCAAAAGCCCCTTCTCTCTCTCTCTCTCCTCCCAGTATCTTCATGCATAACAATAAAATGTAAATATTTAGTCTGCATTATAGATTTCATTAGGAGATAAGTTTTTTTACAAATAAATATTTATAATTAAATAAGTTTTGAGTAGGTAAATATAAGGGTCTAAATAATGTGTAGTGTTTGTTTGAATGGGAAAATGTTATTTGTACGTTATCTATCATTAATATATATAACATATCATTTAATATACATTAATATATATATAATATTTATAGAAAAGACTTTTTGTTTCAATTTTTTTCCTTAATTATGTTACTAAAGAATAAAAATAAATATAAAAAAATATTTAAAAAAGACATTAAAATCTTGCGTAAACATTGTGGTAAGCACTTCCAGCGGCCCAAATTTAAAAATATTTTTTCTGTCGATTATTTAAGCCTTGAGAACCAGAAAATTATCTATTTGATTGTTTTTAAAGAGAAGTGTTAAATTTGAACGAGTCTAAAATGGCAGTTTAATTATAAATATAAAAGCATAAAAATATTTTTTTTTAATCTATAAAAAAATCTAAATCTTTTAAATTCTCTAGAATCAATTGTCTTGTTACATTAATACAAACATATGCTCAATCCGCTCAAGGTAATATTATTACAATAACTTTCTCATTGGATGCCAAGGATACCATTATGTTTTTAATATTTAAACACCTTCAAAGGTATGTCCTTAAAAATAAAATATGAAATAATACAAGCCAATATTTTTGAACAAGCTTTCTGAATACGCTTCTTATCCATTAATGACTAGTGAAGCATTAGCGTCGATATTCTTTTTAAAGTTCTTCATGACAATATTTTAGTCGGTTGGGAAGGTTTTTACTTAATATAAAAAAACTTCAATAAGGATGTCCTTGAAATTTTGATTGTAAAAATAGATAATCAAAAATATTTAATATTACTTAAGAATATAAGTGATAATTTATATAAAAGTGGATAATCAAAAAATATTTAATATTACTGAAAAAATATAAGTGATATTTTAAATAACACTACTCTCTATATCAAGCGTTATACTCGTAGTTCAATAAGAAGGCCTATTTAGACATTTTAACGTTCTAAAACTTTTTTACGGTTCTTTCATGTGGCTCAGTACATGTGAAATAGGCAAGGGTAACCCCAGTAAAGATGTTTTGATATTTATTTTTTAAAGTCTTGAAGTTTGAGAAGAATATATTGAATAAAGATGGCTAAAATTGAGAATTACGACATATCACCTGAAATCTTCAGAGCTGAGGCAAATATTTCTTTCTGCTACGGCGAGGTACGCCACTTTGGACCTCAAATTCCTTCCGTATTTGATGATTCGTGGACATTAGCCGTCAATGAAATCCGGTACTTTCCTTCCCTATTTTATAATGACGCCATAACGAAGCTTTTAAGAAACCTAGAAACTACAAATATACTTTTTATAATTTTCCGTATTTTCGTTTACTTTTGTCATTTTGGTTTTATATGCTTTTAGTTAATATATATTTTTAAATTTGTTTAGCTACGATGCAAAAAAATAAACTATTATGTTTAATAATGTATTTTTTGCACATTAGGATTTAATTGTATACCTTATACTTTGTTTATTGTATATATTCCATGAACTGTGAAAAAAATATGTAAATAAGATTCTGGTAAAGAGAAAGATTATATTGTTTATAAATCACATAAACTCTGAACTTATGTATTTTTTTTCATATATCCGCAGGGTTTTACATGCATGGTGTGGCTTGCATTAATATTTCCTGCACTCATGATTTGTTCATGACAGAACATAAAAAACATGATGGCTTTAAATAGAATAAGAGGGAATAATAATGTTGGAAGTTGTCAATATAAATCAAATCTGTTGGGGCCTGAACATAAACTTATCATACTTTACAATACTAATTGTTTTTTTTTCACTTAATTTACGCCGTTTACAAACAATGAAACTTCGCATCCAATATTAAATATTATTATTATTAGTCAAATAAAGCATCTGCTCATGACAAAAATAAATAATGATTTAATTTCTAAAAGACACTTTATTGTGTCTATAAAAAAAATTTTATTTATGAACATTAAGGCTGTTCTTATTTTTCAAATGTTTTAAAGTATAATTTTGAAAGGATACCTTGACGCAAATCTAAAACACACAATATTATTTTTTTTTTCATAATCGATTTCTTAAGGTCAATACAGGCTCTGAATCATATGATGTAAACACAGTTGTACTGAGTTATGAATTGATAGAATAAAACCAAGGTCATTTTGGATTTATCATCCAAAGTTTTACTAAGCTTAAAAATACTATTTTACTCTGAAGCAAACAAGTCATCTTCTACAGGCGAGTGAAGTTAATTGATACAAAAAGCTATGAAATATGCTAACATTACACACTCCATTTTTTCTTTGTTTTTAGAGAAAACTTTGTTTTAGTAAAAAACATCAAAATACGTCTGGTAGTAAATTAAATTTCCTTTAAATTAATAATTATTACTGAAGTCTGTAACACCCACCATTTTCAAGAATTTTTTTTAAAGACTTTATTGAGTTAGAGATATTACATGTAACAATATATAAATAAACATTTTAGTTTAAAATTAGATCTCTAATCTAAAGTCACACCAACTATTATAAAACAGAACATATCTAAAAAAAAAAACATTAGTTTCCACAAATATTGTCAAAAACAAGTAGGTATAGAAAAAAAATTCAGTTAACAATACATTATTTTTTATATATAAAAAGATAGTTCAAATTAGTGTCTTGTTAAATTTTTTGTAAGCCCGTAAAATTCGCTGAAGAAATTGTAGATGCCCATTGGAACTGGAGGGGTAAAAACGCACCAGATCTCCTGCATACTTCCAAGGAATGTTGTCGGTACCAGGAATCCTAATTGCGAAAGCGTTGTATCGTGCTGCCGTAGTAATTGTAATTGCCTTGATGTCTTCGTTTTTGATCAATTCATTATCAGTCATCTTTTTAGCCAGATAACTACGAATGCTGGACAAAGTTATGTCCAGAGTTCGGGTTTTTGATGGTGCCCTTTGTAGATTAATGGACAGTCCGAACAAAAGTATTGCCGTGATTATTTTACCATTAACTCCTTTCACGTTTAATCTTACAAACTCCCTTACGAAGTGGAGCATCGGACAATTGGCAAAAGCATGCACAACTGTATTAAACACTTGTCCACAGTCTTTACAAGGTGTGTTAAAAAACAAGCATCTCGCCGAAATCTGGAGTTGAGCGGTGAATCTTTTCTCGTCCTTAATCTTGGCGATGGAAGAAAAAATTCTCTTTCTCCAAGAGACAGGAAGTTTCAGCTCTTTTAAATAAGTATCACAAATTTCATTTGCTTCCTTTAATGTATTTGTAGCAAAGGACATCTTCAAATGCCATGGTATGGGAGGAAGATGATTCGAAGCAGCTCTTTTTAATGGGTATAAAAATCTACCACAGTTAAACACGGGCTCACGTTTGAGGTCGTGAATAGAAATAATTTCATTAGACAATGCTTTCCATTCCAGTTCCCCTGGTCCAGCGAGATTGGTAAAATAAAAAGGCTTTTTAAAATTTTGTCGAACTATGTCTACCGTTGAAGAGGATAAAAAGAGAGGGGTGCCAGTCCAGAGGATCCTTTGTATTGTCGACAAAAATGCAGACTCTTCCCTCAATTTTCCGTTTGTAAACTCTGTCCCAAACATCAGTAAAAAATATCCTGGACTTGAAGTGAAGACAGCTCGCCATTCCTGATCTGGGTGAACCGTTAAGTCTACTATAAGCTTTTGATAAATTAGTGGTAATATTCTGGCGAGTAAAGACAGACCACCACCGATATGTGACCTGGGTCTCTTCAAAGAAGGCAAATAGCTTTTATGAAATAGCACATTCAGCCAGGCATTTTCTTCCGAGATCGCTTTTTCTGCAAGCCAAGAGATAGAAGCAGCTTTATATAGGACAGTAGGAACAATGTGATCGTTGTAAAGGTCAATCCTTTTTTGTAGACTAAATTTCTTGCCTCCTTGGAGGCTGATATAGAGTTGCTTTTGCAACTTTGTCCAGTTGACCTCCGACGCTCCTCGAGAAGTCCACATAATTCCTAAAACTTCTATTGTTTCCCGTACAGAGCAACCGGCAATTGTTTCCCTGCAATGAGGATTCCATATCCCCATAGGAAGAATTAAAGTTTTTTTATGGTTGATTTCCAGCCCAGACCTCTTTTGATATTTCCTAAAGAAATTTAAGATGACCTCAATCCGCTTGCATAATTGTTTTTCTGACTTGGCCTCCAACATTAATGTAACGTCATCGGCGTACATATCTAAAATGTGTTTACTAGAGCCAAAATCGACTCCAAAGCCCCTAAACTTTTTATTTATTGCGTTACTAAGATCCACGATACTCCCAACAAACAAAAGAGGTGACATGGGGCATCCCTGACGACAACTCTTCTTTAAAGCAATAGGGTCACTTTCTTTCATTCCCATAGAGATAGTTGACGAGCCATTATATAGAAGAGCTCTAATGGGATTCAAAAACTCCTTTGGAATATATTTTTTCATAGTTTTAAAAATATGTTGATGGCTGATAGTATCAAATGCTTTTTTGAAGTCTATTGCAATGATGGCTCCATAACTTTTTTTCTATTGAGCACCTCTATAGCTGTTTCAATGTTTCGTGACACATCATAAATTTTTCTTCCTCTGAGGAATCCTTTTTGTTCAATTCCTATTTTGGAGTTTAATATAGGCTCAACTTTTTTGGCTAAAACTCCAGCCAGAATTCTGTAGCTTTCGTTTAATATAGTGATTGGGCGCCAATTATTAATGTCCGTAGCAACCCCCTTTTTAGGGATTAAGGTGATTCTTCCTTTTGTAATCGATTTTGGAAGTTTCCCGTAAATTTCCATCGATTTCCCCATTCCACCAGGTATGGAACAACTTCGTCCATGCATTTTGTATATACTAAACCCCTGACACCATCGGGTCCTGAAGCTTTTCCGTTTTGAAAATGTTTTTTTATATAATGCGAAACAGAATCTTCCGTAAAAATTATCTGTTTTCCCTTCCTGGGCCGAGGAAAGTGATTCCTATCTCCGCCAACAAGTTTTTGGAATCGCTGATGGAAGTGTTTTAGGATCGCACTGTAATTGATTTCTCATCTACGATGATTTTTTATTAATGATGTAGAACGGTATTTCCTGGTCATGTTTTTAAATCCTTTGGATGTCGTATTTTCTCTTTCAATCCTTTGCTTAAAATCCAATTCCGCTATTTCAGATACTCGAAAAAGGTTAGTGGTATCGGCTGCGATGGTTCGTGTAAAAAGTGGGGCCTGGTTTAACAAATCTTCAAGGCTTTTATGAAAAATTGCTTCTTTTCTTCTTTTTTGGCGCCCAAAAAGTAAAGATGTTGATTTGACAACGTGAGATAAAATATAAGCCAATTTCTTAGGTTTAAAAGAGTTGTTAAAATGTTGCTTAAAACTGATCCGAAGTTTATTTATAAAATTATCATCCACTCCCATCCACCTTGGAATGCTAAAACGCTTTTTGGGCTGCTTATGGATAAAATCAATTTCAATCATCTTATGATCAGATGCAGGATGAGGTCGGTAACATGCTTTATTCGTCATGGATCGAATGGAGGCTGAAGCCAGAGCCAAATCAATTCGTGAAGACCTGCTGCCACATCTCCACGAAACCTTGTCTTCTGGACTATATATTTTAACAAGATCCTGCAACTCCAAACGTATAATGAGATTAGATACCATTTTAAGGTTAGGATGCACGGAATTCGTTTTATATAGATCGACATTTAAGTCTCCAATTACAATTAAGGGATAGAGGTCATTCTTACAGCTATTTATTATGGCTTGAAAAAACGGTGAATACTTTTCATTTGGACCATAGGTGTTTATAACATAGAACCCACCCTCTTCCGTTGGCACAAAATTTTATGCCAATCTCCTTTATTTGATAACTCACATGTCTGCTTTGGAGACTCGATGGTCTTCGAAACCAACGAAATCACTCCCCGCAGCAATCCATTGCCAGTAAAAAAATAATTGTAATTTTTAGGGAGGCAAAATGAACATTCATGTGAACATTTAGAAGAAACTAAAGTCTTAACATTCTGTAAGCAAATTATATCCGGTCTATGATATAAATGACTCTTCATAAGACTGTGTCGCGAATTTCGATCCATGCCACCTCTAATATTTAATGATATTATTTTTCCTATGCCCATGTTGATTTCATGGTGTCTAGAAGTTTTATAATTATCACAATAGGAAATAATGTTGGTTTGTCTTGACATGAGTATTTGATTTTACTGAGATTGAATTTGGCTTTACTTTTTCTTCACTTTGTTAGGCGTTTGATCCTTCTGAGGGGATAATCCTGTACAGGGAGAAGCTCTTTTAGATATTGAACCCGACCTTGTTCTTGCTGGAAGAATTAGCTCAGGATTTAAATGAGATTTTTTGGATGCATTGATGTAATTTCGCAGTTTGAAGGGGGGATGTCACGGTTTGATGTATCATTATTTTGTGTATTAACATTTTCTTGAGAATCCTGTCTAGGTAAGCAATGATTTTCTACATTTGTTATGCTCAACTGTTCATTGATATCCTCATTCCTGGGCGAATCTTCTATTCGGACACATACTGGAGAAGAGCTACCAGAAACTTCTGGCACTTCTTCACTGTCATTATCCACTTGCAACACTTCTTCATGTATCTCAACCTCCTCCACGTCCTCTTGAATTTCAAGAAATTTGCGGAAAACTATATTTTTACTAAATTTTTAAAACTTTGACCTCGTTGAGCAACCCGTAATGTGGTCAACATTTTGATTTTGTTCAAACTTTGTTTGTCGTCTTCTTTTATCACCAAGAAACAGAAAATCCACAATGTTGCTAACATTTGAAAAATAAGAACAGCCCTAATGAACATATATCTATAAAAAAAGCAAAAATATGTTTTGCAAAACACAAATATAAGCAAAAAAACATACTTTCATAATTTAAACAAAAACAAAACATATGCACAATCGAACGTATTTGGGGTTTGTTTATGTGCATCGTCTGACGATAAATGGATCACTACATGAATTAGATAGAAAAAATAGAAAAATGATTTGCCAGCGTATAAAATTTAGTTTTTTGATAGGGTTACGAGAAATACACAAATTATAACCCTGTTCATGACTCGTTTATTATATTCAAGGAGTGTTCAGGGAAGTGTGGTTAAAATAATAATTTTTTGATGGGTATTCCAAACCCACTCCTCTTATTCAATTCTCCTCCATCCTTCCCTTGCCTTCATTAATACATCTCAATGTTTTTCCCCCACAATCTCAAATACTTCAATTGAATATTACTCCCCCATCCCATGAAGAAACTCTCGAGTAATAAGGGAGAAAGAGTATTATAATATCCAATTATTATATTTTCTCTTTTTTGCATGCAAGAAAATGAGAACAAAAATATATATCATTCAATATAAAGGAAGTGGCTGAATAAAATAGAAAATATTAGTGAGACGTTGTTCATATAATCAACCATTAATTCAAAAAGTTTCGTAATTAAATTTTCTTTCTAAGAAGAGAATAATGAATTTAACATAAGCTGAGAAAATGAAATGAAAAGGAATATATATATATATAATTTATTTTTTCTGCATACCGATTTGGCTTTCTCAATCAAGGAAAATGTCAAATGACTTTTTTATGAAGAAGATAGGGTTTTATAGTTTCTTTTTTCCTAAAGTTCATTCCTTACGTAATGATTTATATGTGAGGTGTTTTTGTAAATATTTACATTACGTTTGACACAAAATAAGCATTATAACATTAGAAAGAGTTCATTTAATCCAAGATCGTCTCGATGAAGTTGATAAATATTTGCCCCCTCTACTGGGAATCGAATTTGCAAGCAACGTCATTGGGAATTGAGTGTGCTACCATTGCGCTATTGCGCTCTTTCGAATATTGTGTTATTTATGATAATATTCATTATCATAAAACATATTATGTTGTAATTTGTATGCAATTAAAGTTTGAACCGAACCATTAATTTATTTACCTTGCGTCGTATTTACTATATTTGTCGGCAATGTTTGGTTTAAAATTACACGTATCTTTGTAGCTTTTCAACTGATTGAATATACTATAAAATTATAAATTGATATAATAAGTTGCTATACTTGGCATACAGCATCTTTTGGATTGTTATGAGAGTTATATGTAACTTTTTAATCTTATATTCAAAGTAAAATGAACATGCACATTGCACGAACTTGTGTTAAAGCAATATAATGTCTGTCTTTAATGTTAATATTATTTTATAAATGAATTATAATGATTTACCGCGGCATTAATTTTATATTATAAGGTTGAGTTATAAAGCATGTCCCAGTAAAACTCGTCTTTTTATTTAATCATAAAAATACTCCTAAACATAATCTCCCTCTGACTGCAATGACATCGTGGCAGTGGTCCTGGAGCTTTTGGAGATAAAGAGCTAACACTCTTCATCGCCCGCTTCTTTTCGTCTTTCTACCAAGGAACCCCAAATTCAAAGCACGGAGTACCATTACTGATCAAATCAACCCTGACTACCAAGATTCAGAACCGATGTAAACAGGGCTATAGTGTTAAGGCAAAATGTCGCTACTTCGAGTCTTATTTTGACATAATAGTCCAAACACTGATGAGCCAATTTTTTACGACAAACTGCTGTCAACCATTTCGTGTAAGCCGACTATTATAGAGGAGGGGATTTTAATATCAAGCTTCAAGTCGGAAAAGACTGTTGGAAATCCACTAGAAACGATCACCTGCCAGCAAGAAAAAACTCCTCTCTATTGTTTCCTCCTTTGGTTTTAAAGATGTAGGGTCCTTCAAAAATGACTTTCGGCATTTTCTCTATTGCTAAAAATAACCGTGAAGAGTTATAAACAATTGATTTATTTCTAATAAAAGGATTTCACGACGAGGCCATATATATATATATATATATATATATATATATATATATATATATATATATATATATATATATAGTCATTGACATTAGACTCTCTGATCATTGGGCATTAGAAACTATGATTGATTCGTCAAGGAAATAACAAAGAAGTAAACAAATGTGGAAATGAACATCTCTCTTTGAGAAGAACCATGCATCAATGAAGAAATTATTTAGGACACGAGTTTTAGCTTAGAGATGAATCCGAATAAGGATGTTTTTTATCAACAGAGAGCATGTTTCGCAAAATCAGGGTCTTCCTCCGACGAAAAGGCGCAAGATTTGCTGAATCTAGGAGAAAATAGCCGAATGAACTTGAAAATATTTTAGTCCATTGAATTTTTTTCTTTCTTTATTATTTTATTTAATATATATTGTTCGTTGTGATACTTTAATGTCTTCATAGAGATGAATAAAGTATGACCCAAAAAATATGTATATATCCTTTATCAGTTTAGGAGTACAATGTATATTTTAGTAAATAATAAAAAATACATGTAGTTGAAGAAAGGTAAATATATTATCTAAAGGTATATGCAAAATTAAATTTCCACAATAATTTCTTACACAAATATTGATGTATTAAAAACTATAATGTATTACTTAATTAAATTATGATTTTGCCATGAATAACTATTCCATAATAATGAGAAGATTTAGGTCATTTACCATAATTATTGTATATTTCACTTCACAATAAATTTAGCATATAATACTTAAAAGTAAACATGGAGAACCAGTTAATAAATTTCATTGAGCCTCAGTAAGACGCACATGGCAGAGACCAATGTTACCAAGAACATTTAAAAGCTCTCAGTTCGAATACCCTATCGTATTCACTCTTTATTGGTGGACAACCAGAGTACTTATTCTTTTCTCTTGGAGGTAATCATGGAATGATCTTGTCAGAAAAAAAATATATTTTTGTGTAGAGAATCGCTGAAGACTGCTGGTCATTTTTATTGGGTGTATCCTAACTTTAATATTTATAAAGCAATGTAAGAACAAGTTTTAAGAAAAGTATAATTTACAACTAAGATCAGAAGACTTTATATATATTTACGTATTTTTAGATGTAACGGAAAACAATGTTTTAACATCGAAAGCTGACAAATTAATTGGAGTAACTTTATTAACAAACCAATATATTTTTAAATTTAAAAAAGTTGTCTTAAATATATTTATTATTATATTATACATGTTGTTGAAATAAAGATGTACATTTTTTGCACAATAAAAAAGAAGGTGTATTAAGTCTCTGCCTTTTTTCTCATTTAATTAAAGCTATATAAAGCACACACTATAAGGAAAAACATCCAAGACAATAGCACATTTACTTATTTACAAACATAAACCTCTAAAGCTCTCAGAATATGTTAACACACACACAAACAGCAAGCTATTAAAAATCTTAATGACCCTTAAGGCTGAACTCCAATTCTCCGTAATGGCCACTTTGCTTTATTGTAATAATTATAATGTCTTTGCTTTAATTTGGCCTAAGAACCCATTTTGTCTGATGAGTTCTTGTTTTTTCTCCCCAAGGAAATGAAGGCATTGTAACCAAAATGAAGTCATAGAAAGTAATAAATACATTATCAAGGAGGGATTACGAGTTAATTTAAAAAGAAAAGTAATACTTTTACGAGCTTCTTTTGCAATAATATTTTTCTTCATTTTTTACAGGTGAGAATCGTTTGTAGAAAGATATTTTTATATTGGACGGTAAACGAATAAGTCGTTACTTTGATTATAAATGCATGCTAGGGGATGCTACCTGGCGTTCTCCAGGATTATCTTGGAATGCCCACTTTGATATAATATTTCCTTGGCAACTCAAACTTATCCGTGAAAATATTAATTATTATAAACTATGTGTTATGGAGATACAGATGATCGAAGAAACAAATAAAATATTCTTTATTAGTATATACTTTGTCCGAACACAAGCAACCACTCAAATATATTTTCTAGCAACCCAAAATCCTCCATATTAATAAGTTTTATAAAAATCTAACATTCCATAATCAATAAATACTATATAATATTTGAATCGTATAAAATAAATATACAAACAACTGATTTTACGGGAATAAACAAAGGGTCAAAAACACATCTTAACTCAAAGTAATCCAAAGAAAATTGTGTCAACATCTGACCAGGTTATTTTAAGAAATCTGAAGAACCGTTTTCTTGAATAAAATAAACATGACATTCATCCAGTTTTCAGTGGGCATAGGACATAGTTAATACCAGCCATAGTTTTCATTCACACAATTAATAAAATATGAAAAACTTTACATTTAAAACTTTTCATCTATTAAAACTATCAATAGCTTTTAAAAAAATAATCTTCATTCAAAAGTTGGATTTGAATTAGTTTACTCTCTACCTTAAGACATGTACATTGCACATTCCCTGCACTTAGTAGAGTTCAACCAGAGCTCTTTGGGGTCCAAGATATGTATTATACGATCTTTTTCTAACAATAATAAAGGAGATTGCATCCAAAAAAAAACATGTCCCTTCTTCCCTTATACAAATATAAAGGTTTTAAAGGAGCTTAAAGCAATCAAAGGCCAGGAGGAAATAACAATAAGAAACTATTGGAAATGGATCTTTTATATATTTTTTCTTCTTTTTCATTTATTGGTCAAGCACTTCGGCTTGTGGTTTTTATTTTTATTTTTCTCACCCTCCTCGTACTTTAAAGGATATTTTTTGCTTATTTTTTATACAATTTTTTGCTTTATGATTATGTTTCTATATAAGTAAAGGTAGGGAATATTATTATTATTATATTTTGGGGAAAATGTGTGTGTGTTTTTTTGCAATGAGTCTTCATATTTTCCATTCTATACATACATATATATATATATATATGTGTGTGTGTATAAGAACACATCAAAAGGACTTTAGAGAGGAGGAGAAGACGATCTGCACATGTATACATACTTAAACGTATAAAAAGGAGGTCTCTCTCATAGAACTCTTCAGTTTCTCTACTAAATATACAACTAATTATTAATTTATCAAACAGAGAGAGAGAGAGAAAGAGGAGATATATAAGCATATACATATATATATATATATACGAATTATGAAAACCATAAAACCCATTGACAACATTTATATATTTTTTTGCCTATGATTAATTCTTTACATTTGTGGATTCTTTTTTCTCTCTATTTACCTTCTGTAAAATGCTGAGTGTCTTAACTAAATTATATGGAATATATATATATATATATAATGGTATAATGGTTTATATTGTATATTGTGGGTAATTGAATGGTTTCATTTGCTCAGCTAATGGAAATATATTCATATTTCAGAGAACAAAATGCTATAGATTTGACCTGTTGTTTTCATATAATATTTTTTCACAAAATGTATTGAAAAGTACATCTGGAACCAAAGATATACAATTGTTTTTACGTTTTCTGTACTACTGAAAATATATATTCCTTTGCCGAATTTTTTGCCTTTATATTTGGTTATTTTCTTCCATAATAAAGGTGTCAATAAAATCTATTCACCAAAAGTAACTTTAGACATTAAATGAAAAAAAAAATCACTGGATGAGGTGCAATAGCCTTACAGCATGTTCAACTCACAATGTTAAAGGTGCAGGTTCGACTCCCGAGAGAGGAAGGTCATTTGGCCAACTCCATTGAACAACAGATCCTAGGTTCGATAGACTAATTTAAACACTATTTATATCCACATGGATGCAATTCTATGGAACCAAATAGCCAAATAATTTAAAAGGAAGCTGTGTAAATGAAAATACATAAATAAACATTTATTTGAAAAAAAACTATCTAGTAATATGGTAGGCTGTGCGCCAAGGCGTGTTGAACTCTCGATGCTGAGGGCACAGGGGTTCGAATCCTACCTAGAGGGAAAGGTAGATGATATTTGGTAACATCATTGAAAGGATCTTTTGTGAATAAACTATTTTTAATATTGAACTGCTGTTTATTTCTATTGAATCAAATAAGCAAAAAAAAAATACAGAACTAGAGCGCCTTTAATTACCTCCGCCGAAGGAGGTATTGTTTTCACTGGCGTTGGTTTGTTGGTTTGTTTGTCAGCAGGATAATTCAAAAAGTACGGAACGGATTCAGATGAAACTTTGTAGAGTTGTTGAAAATACCAAAAGGACCAAGTGATTAGACTTTGGCATCTTTGAGTGCAGAATTAAGATGCAAAATGTGCTAAATACTAATAAATATTTCAAGTTAGACTACTCTGCCAATAGATGTCGCTGTGCTGTGAAATCGGGTGCCGGGAGCGTCTTCCTCTCGGAATTTCCGTCAAGGGAAACCCTCCCCCGTCCCTCTACGCCGCCCCAGTCGTGTAAAATCCGCCTCGGAAGGCTCATAAGGACCCCATGACGGCGGAGGTTTTCACTCTCTGAGTGTATATATTTCATTTTGAAATAATTTCAATTCATTGATGACATTCATGGAAACAATTTAAGGGTATGATATTTATTTCACGACAATATTTTTGAATACCATCAAATATATATTAATCTTAAAGAATTAATTCACAGATTAGGATAATATAATTTATTTCATCAGGGTCATTTGAAACTGAATTGAGGAAGCAGTTCTTTGTTGGGAAGTTAATATGTTGAAGGATGGTGAAAAGTTCCTAGTGAACTCCTTCCCTTTAAAGGCAGGGATGGGCCTTAATAAAAGTGGACTGTATCTATAATTTTGGGAGACATCAGTCCCCCTTCTATATTCAAAGGCGTTCTAAAGTGAGCTCAATACAACAAATAATAGTAACAAAAATGGAAGAACAAAACACGTGTAAAATTAAACATTAATACTATAAATATAAGATATGAAATGCTAATACTAAGGGGATGCTCATCAATACAATAAACAAAATTATATACATATTTATAATTTCCAGATGGATTTCATACATATTAAAAATGAAATAAATAAGAAAGTGAATGTCTTATATTTAAAGGTCTAAGCACACGGTTTCAAGAACACAACACAATTTTCTAGGGATAACTTTTCTCCTTGTTTCATTTCAGAAGGCTATTCTTGTCAAGTATCCTTATTTTGTATACATATACTTTTTATTGTTGTATCAGGCTTTACAGGACTCATAAGAGTCTTAGAAAAAGGCTTCATATAAATATTTCCATGCTATGAAATATTTCATGGGAGAATACGGAGATTTACACACTTTTTCTACTCAAATTCCTACAAGACTCAACATGGTACGTGGTAAAATTATTCATGAGTGTTATATTTTATGTAGATTTTTTAATACTATGCTCCTTGGTATTATTATTATTATTATTCTACCATCCCCAAATGAATTCTTATATATATATATATATATATATATATATACAGACACCATAAAGATTCAGCAATATTTTGCTGCAAACATCATGATTGCATTCCAAAGTTTTTTTTTAAATCGGTATGAGGAAAACATTATTTGATTTATGTTAATAAAATTCATGTTGAGATGAATTGCTTTGGGTTATGTGAAGTAGCATAGTAAAAATACTACTTAATATATATTTTTATTTTGAATTGATGATGTAAGTCAGTATTTTAGTCAATATGTTTGATTCCAAAAATAATATTTAAAGGGAGTTTTATTATTTTATAAGTTGTATGATGTGACATTAACTAGTTTAAAAGAGTTTGAAGATAAAACTGTGATACTTTCTCTTTACATTCTTTAAGCTCAAAATATTATTTTTATTAAAATACTTTAAACTATTTGAAAATAATGAACTGATATTTTTTGTAAGATTAAAGATATTCAGATTGAAGTTCGATCGAGTCTTTAATCTAAGATGAATGAACAATCATAGCTCTTGCCAATCAAAATATTCTTAAATCCTTAAAACACTTAATTTTATATTTATAAAGGAACTCATTAAAAAGATATTTAAGTATAAACTTAAAAAGTGATGAGTATATATTGGCAAAGTATTTTCTTTCTTTGATAGTGGAGAGGCCAGGAATGATATCCGGGGAGGAACGGATGAGGATGAACATCTTCTTTTATTATATAAAAATATTATCATACAAATGATGTGTTTAGATTTTTGACTTCTCTTCTTTACTTTTTGAGATAACGAACCGCTATCAATCTTTATGGTACAGTCAAATACCTTTGCCACTGCAATCTTTTGTGCATTAGTATAATATTCAATGCTATTTCTTTTATTAAACATATTTTTTTGACTAAAGCTCTAACTTCTTTCTTCAATTGATTTAAAAGTTAACAAAGTTAAATAAGGTTCAGTTTGGGAATATTTTTTTTGGGGAAAACAAAGTTGTAAGAAGGAAAATAATCATATTTGATATAAGTCAAGTGATATTTAAATAAGCTAATACTTCTACAGCAGTAGGAACACAAACACCTTTTGCCTGCGGGCACACTGCTATTGAACATGGCTTGTCCCATTCATTAAGACCTAATACATGCTCTTACAGTAACGCAGTATCGCTTTCCAATAGTGTGTATTTATCTATTTTTCCTTCAAAGGCTGCAAAGGACTCTTTTCCTATTATTATTATTGTGAATGATTTTCGAAGGATTGCTTAAACAAAAAAAATATGCTATTGGCTTTAGGTGGAATTTTTCAATCAACGAATGAGTTAAATTATCTGTTTAACATATGATGTGCTTAAAAATAAGATCGTTGTATAGCTGGATTTACCCTAAACTATTGATCGATTAGAATGATGAATTAACTAAATTGGGAAACTATGAACCTTTATAAAAGGTATGAACAATATAACTACAAACTTTGAAGCATTTAAATATCTTTTGACCGGTTAGAAGATAGGGTATTTCGCTTATTGTACTTTTATTGCATTTTGTGTTTTTGTTATTCGACTTTACTGCCATATTTCTCCCTTTCAGATGAGGTAACCCTCAAAGATATATTGTTTCAGTTCCTTCTATTAATATACGAATAACGAAGCTATATAAAGAAACACTAGAAACAAAACAAAAATATGAGAATGCAGTGTCATGGTAAAGTAATTATATTAGACTATTATTGTCAGTTTATGACCAACGTAATCGACTTGCAAAATTAACAATTCACCGTTGGGCTAATAAAAAAATGAGTTCAAACAAACGCTACATAATGATACAGTGCCATTGACACATAAAAATGTACGACGTATAAAAAAAATTAAGATGAACCAAATTTGTCTCTTGCGCGCCGATCTCAACCGTTTGGCGTCTTTGTGACATTTTTGCAAAAAAAGATTGGCCTACACCCGATTAAGATCAAGTTGAAAAAAGAACTGAAGCCTTTTGACTACTTAAAAATGTCGGAAGTTCTTAAAATAGGCTGAAGGAAAATTCGAAAATAATACTGATTTTTATCGTTAAGGTACATTTTTGGCTCACTGTCTTTGTTAAAAAGCAAAAAATGACTTTTGGGCATGTAAAACTCCACACTTGATTTACCATAACATTCCGAAAAAATACTGTTTGGTGTCGATGACATGTCCCAGTGACATTAAGGCTGTACTTTTTCGACGAGATTGACAATTGTCACGTTACTGGGAATGGAAATCGTAGCTGCACCAAGATTACCGACTACTTTTTGACTGAATTAGAAGATACAGACTTGCACGTTATGTGGTTTACACACACAGTAAATGTTACAATCGATTTATTGAAAGTAAGTTTGTTGATCGTATTATGTTCAGAAATGAGCTACTCAATTTGCCACCTCGTACGAGTGAATTAACGAACTTTAAGACTATTTTCTTTAGGGTCAGGTGAAAGCCCTGGTCTCCACCAATAATCCGTGGACTTAAGATGACCTCCGAACAAATTTCAACTGCAAAATTACTAATAAAATTTTGCAGCTGTTCATTCAAAGAATAAGCAAATGTTAATGTCCATAAGAAGGATATTTTATTAGATAATGTTCGTATATCTGAATTGATGTTCACGAAGCCACGAGTGAAGTCATGCTTAACTGCATAATGCAAACTGCGCTTTGCTATTATTTATTATTTTCTGATTTTTATCCATTGCATTCAAAGTCCTGTTTGTTATACTTAAAGAGGAATTGCTACACTTTGAGCACCTGAAAGTATCCCACAATCATTTCTATAAGTGACCCCAGACCTTGCAAAAAGTAAACAGCGGCTATGAAGGTCTTTTTCAGGCATCTTAATGCGCGTCGGGTGCACTACTCGAGGCTATCAAGTGCCTTACCAAAGAAGCAAAGATAACATTCCATAAGATCCATAAGGATTACACTTTTTACATCACTAACTTGATTCAGGACACAGAGTTTCATCAAGATACATTCGATTCACATAGTAAATTTTAGTGCTCCTTTAATAAATAATAATGTTATAAAGTATTTCAATTAAATCATGTCATTTAATTAAAGTATTTAAGGCATTAGCATAAGTAATAAAAAAGTGACTAATTTACGATTATTCGACTATCTTATGGAAAACCAAGAATACTTATTAATCAATATTGAAATCCATAGAAAATAATAATAAGAAAAAAGCTTTACTAACTTCAAAGCAGACTTTTCTATAAATCATTTACTTGAATATTACTCTAAAACGTGGGAAAATTATTATTATTATTTTCATTTAATAATAACAAAAATAAATAAATCTTAAAAGCTTTTTTGGGTAGGAGAAGAAGATGGGAAGTTTATTGAAAGGAATAAATTAAATTTGAATTTATCATATCAAAAAGGTAAATGTTTTATGGGTACAGAGACAAGCTTTTCTTTGTAAGTGCGGTGGAAAATGCTTGATTTATGATATGGAAGTTGTCAATCGATTGATGTATTTTCTTTTATCTTCTTAAGTTAGTTTCAAAGATTGATGAATATAAAAAGCATAAGAAGAAGACTCACTTTCTTTAGAAGCACTAAACTTAAATCCATGCTTTCAACATTTATTTAAATAATCAATGTGCTTTGAGTCCCTTATTATGAGAACGCATTACCTTGATGAAAGTATAAATGTCAGCTCTCTTTCTAATAAAAGGAATACTAGTAGAGGGCAAAACAATATATTGTAGGCAAAGTAAATATTTTAAATTTATAGAACCGTCTCAAGATATTTATAATATAAACATTGGTATTATTCTTTATTTACATAAAAATACAAACTGATCTTTAATCAATCCTAAATAATCGGTCGTAAATCGATTTGAAATAAAAAAACATTGTTAATTTAGTCAATTAACCGCGGATACATGAAATTTCTTACTCTGTTTGTGCATGGCTGGGGTCAAAACTGATCCCAAATAATAACATCTTTTATTGAACTAATATTTTTTACAGATATATAAGTTTTTTCCAAATAAATATTACAAATAAACATGACACTTATTAGATATTAAAATTTCTTTGACTGTTTCTGATAGTTTTTACTCAATAATTAATTTTCATAACAACTACATATAGGTTTTATTTTATTTTTTTCACCATTGGGGCAAAAACATCTTGAATGTTCATTTCATACACCATGATTACATTTTGGCAAAACGAAGAATGCTTTTTCTATATCTGTGCATTTACTTCTTTTCTTGGTACAGGTGTAGGAGCTAATATTTTCGAGAAGGAAACTTCTGTGTTTCTTGAATCCTGATATAGTTTACTCAGAGCCAATCCAAGTTCATCGAGATTTTTTTTTTGTTCCTTTATTATCATTTCTGTATAAAATGAATGCATTAACAGGATATTCCAAGATATTGCAAGTACAGAAAAATGTCATCTTCTATTTAATACTCGACGTTAAGTTGCCACTCTTTCTTCAACATCAAGCAGGATATCAAATCGTAGAGATATACTTATTTCTTCAAGTCTAATGACGGATATAGTTTTTTACAAATATGGAATTTATTGTATGAATCTACTTAACGTGACATCAGATGTGAAGTAGGGACTTTCTTACAGTTGTTTAATGTCGAGCATAGATAATATAGAGTTCCGAATAAACGATAGGCTGCGCTGAAAGTAAGGGTTTTTAGGCTCTCAATTGTTTTTGAAATACAGCATAGAAAGAACAAAAGACAGGGTATGACTTTTTCCTTTGTCCTTATCTGAGCTATAAAGAGTGATTTGATATCATCGCACTCCATATTTTTTGCCTAATTGGTTCGACAGAATTTGTATCCGACAGGATATAAAATAGCATAATAGCGTGTAAATTAGTCACTCGAACCTAAGATCTTATCGAGACCAAAAATGACCATCCCCTCCGGAGGATTCGAATTGCGCCCCCACATTGAGAGGTGCTTTAACGCACTGAGCTATCGCACTCCATATTTCAATAAAATATTATATATTGAAGTATCGGCTCTCTCTCTCTTTAGTTCTTTCTACGTTATCTTTTCCAACGATGGAGAGCTAACATTTAGCGCTACCAATCCTAGTTTTGGCACTCTTATTCTCAACGAGGTTAGAGCAGGAATGGACAAACTTTTTGGCTTGCGGTCACTATGGTTATACATTTGAAAAAGGGACCACAGCAGTACATTGACTGTCCACTTCTTTTTCTTTGGTCGCTAATTTTTACAGAAGGGCTCATGGAAAATGAGAAATTTACAGAGAAAATAAAGAGTAAGGTGTGGCCTAAATGTCAGCGCGCCATCTATTGGTGAAACGCAGTATTGTACGGACAAGACGAATGAATGATTTATGAAGCAATATTATTTTATTAACTGGACAAGCTCGGCGGGCCGGATTAAATTGTTTAACGGACCGTATAAGGACCTTGGGCCTTAGTTTGCCCATGTCTGTTTTAGAGGATGGAGGAGGCACGAAGTGAGACGCAGCTAGTACATTTTCTTAGTATTTCATAAATCATTTATGTTCAACCAAAATAATGGCTCAATTATATATATTTAATTATTCAAAAAAAAATACAGTTATATAAAGATAGAAAGCTATTATACAATAACAAATAGATTTTTTTAGAACCGTCGATGAAGGTTATAACAAAACTCATCAAATATACTTTATAAATAAAAGGTCTCGTGATTGTCATTTCTGTGTTTAATTTCGATATATTTATCCAGGATATGTACAGAAATGATATGTTGATTTTGGGTCTTTTCCTCTCAATTATAGTCAAATTCACGAATGTTTCTGTCTGCTTTATTTGGTATTATGTACATATTAATTTTTTTCTTACAGATTTATATGCTAATAATAGGAGGCATTTTTGCTCACGGGACTTTTGAAGGATTCACGAGGGGTTTTTTCATGAGGAAAATGATTTTATCTTTATTGGACTTCCCTTCTTTTTATGACTGCAGAAATTTGCAGGTTGCAAGTTGCAGTGGTCTTTTGAATCACATTATCGTGATTATGTGTATTTTTGATAAGCCATAGGCAATATAATATAATATAATTTACTAAGCTATAATCAGGAGGCGTATACGCTGTTTTGCAGGGTTATTTCACGATATTTTCTCTTAAATGATTGATATGCTTTTTTTTTTGCCTATATGGATCGAAAGAATTGCATCCGACTGGATAAAAATAAGCATACTAGCATAAATAACGTAATTGGAGAATTTTTAATTTCTATTTTTCCTATCTGGTTCGATAAATTGCATCCGACAGGATATAATAAGTAGTATAACATTATAATTAGTCTATCGAACTAGGATCTTATCAATGAGGTAGACAAAAAATGACCACCCCTCTCGGGATCGAACCTGCTCCCCCACATTGAGAATTGAACAAGCCTTCACACACACAGCTTTGCTGCTTTAAGCATATATTACAAAGTTGAACTTTTCATTTCAATAATGATGTTGGTTAAATTGGCTAATTATTAATCATAAATGATATCACTATCTTTACGTCATATTGACGAATATTATGAAATGACCGATATGTAGGTCTAAATTTTGAAAACAGCCATTATATTTTGGACGTTGTTGAACAGTTTTAGTTAAAATTTAAATCTAAATAAATTGTAAAATATGCATCAGGCAACAAATTAGTATATGTATTTGTAAAATTATAATAATTTCAACTTCTCATTATGCATAGGTACTTCTTACTTCCCTCAAAGCCATCCTCCCAACTCTACATGTTACGTTTTTAACTCTTTTCTATTTCTTTTGTGCGAACCAATAATATTTTGACACATAGTTTTGTATCTCTAAAAGCCTGCAACATTTAAAAACAAATATTTTACTTAAGTCTCATATCAAAACCTAAATATTCATAAAACATACGTAAATTATGTTTGTTATACGAAATATACTTGTTAAAGTACATTTTATGTTTATTTTTATGTTGAATATTTTACAACAGGCATGAATTTCGACCACAATTATCCAGTCATATTTTTGTATTATAAAATCTTCCAAATACAGTATGTTAAAAGGATTCAATAAAATAACAAATATGATTTTCTTAGTTTAAGGAATTAATTCCTCTTAGAAATTAAACATGCGTTACAAAATGCATACAGTTACAGATAGTATAAACGATATGAAACAAAAGCTCTTTCAGACAGTGTGAAAACAAAATATATGGAAATATTAGTTCAAATTTACTATTCAAAAGCAACGACCATAATATTTTATGCATTAAAATTATTGGTTCCTTTAAAAAAAAAATTCTGGCAAAGGTCTTTCTTGTATTTATATAATACAATAATATAAAATAAAAATAGATATAAAAAAGGAGGAGATTTGTGTTTGCAATTTATCTTTTTTAATATTTTTGTATAATCGTTTCGTTTTCTTCGATTAAAAACATTTTATTCGGCATTCTGCATAAATTGTATGCACTTAAAAATAAATTTCACAAAATTATATACAGGAAACAGAGTAAAATTATTCAGAGCAGATGCGAAAATACATAAATGAACATTGAGTGCGCTTTTACTGCCCTGAAAATAACCTTATATTATTAATTTTATTTAAGAATT
>CP045904.1:2538537-2581771 GCA_013387185.1 Caligus rogercresseyi | reverse complement strand
TATTATATATATATATATATATATATACCGGGCATGTCAAAAAAATTCTTACACCTACTAAAAACGTTTATAAATCGAGGTTCTATGAACCAATTTCCAAAATTCTAACGCAAGCTGAAAGTAAAGATACAGTTGATCATTTTTATTTAAATATCTTCTTCCTAACTTGTACGATGAATGAGCAGCATAACAATCGGAAAAAAATTGCAGGGGTGCTCTTTGCGGGCAGCACCCCATGGAGATCGCCTTCGCGCTGAATGTGTCCCGCCCCACTGTTTACGATGTCAAGAACGCCCTCGTGGCCGACAGGGACCTTGAACGGAAGCCTGACTCGGACCGGAAGCCGATGCTCATCTGCAAGAACGTCAAAACGGCCGTGGAGGCCGAGCCGACCAAGTCCATGGCGGCCCACGCAAAGGACATGAGTGTGTCGACCAACACCATTGTCAGGATGATCATTACCATCTGGGTCCCCGAAGGCAATGTAGTGGTCGTTCTGTATGCTCCTCAAGGGATCCATTTTCCATGTCTTCTCGTCACTGAAGATGATGACTCGCTTGGCAGGTGCAGATTTGAGATCATTGCAGCGAAGAAGATGGATTACCATCATCTTGGGAGTGAGCAGGGGGCTCTTTTCAACTCCAAGGACTTCCCCCCTCTGCTCAGGGTCCCTCCCAACCAAGAGGCGTTCTTGAAATCGTAGACAGTGGGGAGTGATGGCGATCTCCGTCGGGGTGCTGCCCGCAAAGAGCACCCGTGCAATTTTGTTCCGATTGTTATACTGCTCGCTCATCTTACGAGTGAGGAAGAAGATAAATCATTAAAAAATGATTAACTATATCTCTACTTTCAGCTTGCGTTAGAATTTTTGAAATTGGTTCATGCAATCTTGATTTATAACATTTTTAGTAAGTGTAAGATTTTTTTTGTTATATATATATATATCAGGGTTAGGCAGAATTAGTGAAACATGGAAATGACGCAATAGCTCCCAAAATATTTAATTTATAAAATATATTACTTCATAAATTTTGTTGACAATAAACTGCTTCAAAACATTTATTACAAAGTTATTTCACATATCCACCTTTTGCTCGAACCACAGCCTCTGGACCACACCAGTACATCAATTACGCACAATCTCCTCTGGAATCTTGTTCCAGGCAGCCTCAGCTGTGACCATCAGCTGGTCCTTATTGACCCTTGTTTAGCATTGGCCTTTTTCTACACCATCCCCTACATGGCAAGTTCAAGGGGTTGCAATCAGGAGATGAGAGAGGCCAAAGCTCCTTACTCCAAAAGTGGTAAAAATTGGCTGCACACCAGTCCTGCAAAATCTGTGCAGTATGGGTTGAAGCTCCGTCTTGCTGGAAGCAGACAGGGACTCCACCAAACTCTTCCTGGGGCCCACGGGAATACTTTGGTCTTCAGGAAGTCTATGTACACGATCTTGTTGATTTTAACACCGTCTGGAATCCGGAGCAAGGGTGATTTCTTGCCATTGGAGGCCAAAGTCCCCAGACAATCACAGATGCCGTTTCTGCATCTGGTAGATGTTTCTGGTATTCTCTTGGATCTTGGAAGCATCCCTGCACAATATACGATCATTTTGAGGATTGAACTTCTTTGTGGTCTCGAAAAGTTTCTCATCAGAGAAGATCACAACCACACTAGGGTTGTCTGCGTGCCATTTGAGAACCAACTTTGATCTAGCCTTCCTCTTGACCCTGGTGGCCTCGTTTACTAGATGTATCTTCCTGTACCTGAACGGCTTTATGCCCAGGTCAGCTTTGACCACCCTCCCGATGATCCTCGCAGATACGTTGTACTTCTGAGACATCTTATTCATTGAGCGGGCGGGTTACGAAGTATCTTGCCGCAACGGCCTTGGTGTACTCACTGATAGCTTCTTTCCTTGTTCAGGCTTCCTTGTGGTATAGCCTGTCTCTTTGATAACTTTTTTGGAACGCCAGATGAAGGTTCAGCTTACCCCAAGCATGATAGCCTTGTGGGACTGGCCAGAGTCCAACAACTTGACGATGATCGTTCGTTTGCTTTCAAGGTCCATTTCGTCGTTGTTTTGAAACAAAAAGTTGTGAAAACAACACAACATATGCACAAATGTACGTGAAACATAATTTCATAATAAAACCTCTCAAACTCATATTTAGAAAGATATTGCACTTACAATCCGATGTTTCACTAATTCTGCCTAACCCTTATATATATATATATATATATATATATATATAGTCCAATGTCTCTCAGTGGCGGCATGTTTAACTCTCAATGTTTGAGGGCAATAACTCAACTTATCCCAATAACGATCATATTTGTATTAAGCTGTATCCTATTTTTTTCATTTGTGTATTGTAAATATGTTGTTTTTTATTCATATTCACAACAAGTTTGTATTATATTTTACATACATAGTAATATTTGTTTATGAATATTTAAAAAGTTTGGTTGATATCTAAATATATCCTACGAATGGAGTGGCTTTAGAGTCGTCTCCTTCATGATCTAAAGATCAATGCGGACATGTAAACATGCCAAAATTGATTGGTATTTGCGATAAAGTTTGGAGACAAGTAACTTGAAAGCACTAAAAACATTCATTCCAAGTTTTTATGTAAGTGAATATTTTATGCTATATGATTTTTTTTAAAATATATGCTTTCGTAAAAAATTCATAAAATATAAATTTTATGAAATATTGTTGCACATTTTTCAGAGTATTTTTAGACTAAAATTAGTACACACAATATTTTAGCCACATATCTTATCAAAAAGAATCTTTAAGAATACCACATGAACTCTAACAATATCTGAACAAAAATAAGAGTTTGGGAAAGTTGTATTCAAATACTATTTTTAGTAACAACATTTCCTAGAAAGTTGTTTTCGCAAAAAAGAAAACTTATTTTATCCTTAGCTATCTTTTGGTTGAGTCTCAATAGGTATATGTATGTATAACATTTATCGTAAATAACTTCTGTAAACAACAGAAAATCCATCAAACCATCAGATTTTAAAAAGTGAAATTGATGAAGTCACGTTTGGAAGATGGAAAAACATATAAATATTTAAACATGTTTTTTTTTACTTAACTCTTTACAAAATCAAAATACGCACTAAGAAAAAGCTCTGAATTTTCTTCAACAAGGACAAGCTTCTTTTTGTTGATATGACAACACCATAATGTAGAAACAGAGTCTATATTTTCGTACAAAAGACACACATCGTGACACCTCAAGGCTAAAGATCTATAGATATCTTGATTCTTGCTCTCATGTATCCCTCAATTGAAGACTAGAGTAGTCATCATACTTTAATGAAGCCTATAATAAAGCGTTAAAGTAAAGTAGCGCATGCATAACATAAAGTTCTTTACTTTTTCCCCAAAGGAATTGGCCAAAATTTAGTGCTTGTTTAGTCCGTAAGGAGTGCATTGATGATAGAGCTCTTTGAAATTAATATCAAAGTCCTTTTATTATTTATATTTGGAATCTCGCACAATGTTGTAGTGATTTGATATATTTCAAATCATCAAACTAAATCCCTTTAAACCGTTTTATATAGGATTATGAGATAATTTCATGGACTAGCGACATCTAACGTTAAAGAAAATAACCAAATTTTGGCAAATTCTTTTTGTTTACGTTTTCCTTGCATGCGCTACTTTACTTTAACGCTTTAGCCTATAAGAGTTATAAAGAGAAAAGGATACTCACAAGTGTATGTAGTTAAGTGAATAGATAAACGAGTATAAACATGACTTTGGAGCCTCTCATTGTTAGTGGACTAAATAGAGAGAACCTTTCTATCGATATAAGCTTTTTAAACAATTCCTGTCTATAATGCTTTAAGTACTTTTTATTAAAGGAACTTTGAATAATTGAGTGTGAATGCATATAAAATATTATTTTTTTGCCTATATGGTTCAATAGAACTGCAGCCTACGGCTGGATATAAATAAGCATACTAGCATTTAAATCAGTCTATTGAACCTAGGATCTTATCAATGAGGTAGCAGACCAAAAATGACCATCCCCTCTCGGGAGTATTCGAACCTGTGCCCTTTAACATTGAGAGTTGAACACACCTTACGTGCACGGCTATCGCACTCCCTTAAATTATTTTAAAAAGTATAGACCAAATAATTTCAAAACGTTCTTACATTTTCATTATTTATTGTGTTTTTCTTTTACTACGTTTTTAGATTTAAATGTCAATAGAATTTTAAGGTCTTACGGGGTATATTAATTTTAAACTATAATGTTTATTTATGTTTTTACCAAACACAAATCTCCCCCCTTTTTATATCTATTTTTATTTTATATTATTGTATTATATGAATAGAATAAAGACCTTTGCCATTAAAAAAAAAGTATAGACCAAGTAATTTCAAAACGTTCTTACATTTTCATAAAATATCAAACAAAAAACAAATTTTACACATTCATTAAGCAGCATATAAAGAAAAATATATTTTAAATGATAAATAGATAACATACATACTTTAAATATGATTTTTTTGAGAAGCAGAGTAAAAAACTCTTGGAATATGAAGGGAAGTAACGAACAAAGGCAGATTCAAACTTCTCTAATTAAAATAGATAAATGTTTGTCAAACTTAAACAACAGCCATTTATGCATTTTCGTCCTCTCAAACGTTTTAATATGTAATAAATGTTTCTTATCAAAAGCTATTTTTTATATAAATAATTCACTTTCATTATGAAACTTTTTTTTTTTTTTTTTTTTGCGTGACATGCAAAAGGTGTTTATTTCATTCATTATATCGCACAATATTAATCATATGAATTAGCTCCAACAATAATAACAAAAGGAGCACGGGCAGTGTTGTAAGTGGAT
The DNA here is from genome assembly GCA_013387185.1 of Caligus rogercresseyi. Lineage (NCBI taxonomy): Eukaryota > Metazoa > Arthropoda > Copepoda > Siphonostomatoida > Caligidae > Caligus > Caligus rogercresseyi. The sequence continues at coordinate 2,576,893 of CP045904.1, read as the reverse complement.
TATTGTAAAAACGTATGATCTTAAAATCTGACGTATTATTAAAATAGAAATGATATCTAGATTACAACGGATTGTGATTCATATACACATTGACAATAAGTTTTCAATAAGTTTGATAAAATTATCGGGGAGGGGGGGTTCTTGTTGATCTGAATTTATATAAAATGCTATGAGCTTTTGTTATAAAAAAATTGATGTCATCTTGATGAGGGCCGGTATAAATAAAGTTAAAGTGATTAGGTATTAAAACTATTTTGAATTTCTGGTATACGTGTAGTGAAATCCTATTTCGTATCTCCTTTGTGACATCACATCCTGACAATAAGTGGCTCGTTGTTTCTCTGTACGTTTTGCAGAAGAAGCACATTCTTTCGTCGTATGTTTTGCCGTAAATACTTCCTGTTGTTAGTGTACCCGTTAAAATTTTATATTTGAACCAATACAAGGTGAAATCGAACTTTATGTTGGATAAACTTTTTAAAATGCTGCTTGTTGGTGCCTTTACATCATGATTATTCATCCTTCTTTCAAGCTGGACTATGTACTTTGTTTTTAATTCATCCTCCACCTGTAAGAGTCGTATCTGTTTGTTTTTAAAAAAAATAATAAAATTAAAAAAACTATCCCTAGGGCCTATTTCTCTTTTTTTAAATTTAACGTTCTTTTGGATTGCCTTTTTTTCTAAAATTTCATTAAATGATAGATTTTGATTTTCATTAAAGATTTCACCCATAAAATCTAGTTTCCTTTTGATCGATGTTTTGTCAAGGAAGTCAAGTCTGTAGTTAAGTTTGGTGGGTTCTTGCCAAGCCATTAGGGGAAGAACTTTTGTAGAAATGTCTCTGCTGGTTTTTGCAATACTGTTCCAGAAACAATTGGTGGATTCTAGGGTTTGGAATACTTTAGTGGGGCCTCCTCCCCTTGTTTGGTTAGTTTCCATATTGGACTCAATATTAAGGTAAGAGAAGTCTGAACTTAGAATCCGTTTAAACCAGGAGAAATGTAAAGCCTTCCAAAATCCCTGAATGGGTAGTAGACCAAGCCCTCCATATATTTTAGGACACGATATTCGTTTCCAGGTGATTCTTCCACTTCTTTCATTTTTGCAGATAAAATCATGGCACAACTGGTCAATTTTAGTTGCTAATTTATCGCTAAAAGGGATTATACGTAGGAGATGAGTCACTTTCGGGAGGATTAGGGAGTTCCATACGTGAATTCTCCCAGGTACATTGCTCGAAATGAGATTCGAGTATCTTGATGATGCCCTCCTAATCCGTTGCTCAACCTCTTTGGTGTTACTATCAATATAGGATCGACCCATGGATATCTTGGCACCTAGTAAAGTCAACTCCTGAGCACATTTTATCCCTTGCTCATCAAAATCATCCGGTATATTTGAAAGTATGACCGTTTTTTCAAGATTGATTTCCAATCCTGATGTCAGTCTGAATTCTTCCATTATTTTGATGGTCTCATCCACGGACCGTTTTATTTCCATCCTTGATCCAGAATAAAGAGTGGTCATGTCGTCGGCAAAGGCTTCTATCTTATGACCATTTGTAAAGCCTTTTATACATGGGGATGAGTCTATCCTTCTGATGAGTTGGTCAACTGCTATGGCAAAAATACTTGGAGCCAAAGGGTCTCCTTGACGACATCCCCTGCCTATTTCGATGTGCTTGAACCCCCGGGTGTACTCAGTATGGGCTTCCCTAAGACAAGCAGCAACCATATTTATAAAGTTTATTCCAAAGCCATATGCTTTCAAGCACACAATAATAAAATTGTGGGAAATGCTGTCGAAGGCTCTACGAAAGTCGATGGCCATCAGCGCAACATTCTCCCCTTTCACTTCCGCATCCGATAAAGAGTCCAGGATTCTCCTAATGATATCCTCCATATATCTTCCTTTGATGAAACCTCTCTGAGGTGTGTGCACTATAAGAGGCAAAGCTTCTCGCATCCGTTGAGATAGGATTCCACTATAAATTTTGTAAGAGGAATTTAGCATGGTGAGGGGTCTGAGATTTCCGATATGCCGGGGATCCTTGCCGTTTTTGGGAATAAGTGTTAGGCTTCCTAGGCTTATATGTTTATCGAAGCGCCTCTGAAGAACTGCTTCTTTAAAAACTTTTTCCAAAAGAGGGGACAGTAAGTCAATATATTTTTTATAAAACTCCATTGGATATCCGTCCGGGCCGGGAGATTTATTTTTTTTTTGTAGGCTGTTATGTAGGCCTGGATTTCGCTTGAAGTGATGTCTCTGTCTAGGTAAGATCTTAGGGTATCAGGAAGTTGAGGAAGTTGGGCGTTTTTGTACTGAGTCGCTTGGTAATCTACATTGGGGGCAAAGTCATGTTTATGGATGGGACACGCAACACAAACTTGGTTCTTTTTTATTCTACATTCCCTACATGTGTATAACTCTTGGTAGAAGTCCGTTATTTTTTGTTGAATTTCATTTTTGGTTGTTATTTCCTCTCCATTTCTTCCAAGCAATACGTTGATGGCCTTCTTCTTCTCCTTGCTCCTCTCGAAGCTCCTTATCCTTCCCAAAATCACCTGATCTTTACCAAGTTTAGTGAGGCCTGCTCTGATCATGCATCCTCTAACCTTATTAGCTTGTGTGTTTTTATCAAGAGTAGAACAATGCTCCGTTTTACTAATGGTCACATTCTCTGATGTGGGATTCATCATTTTTCTCTCGTTACTCTTCCTTATTCCAAGTTTTATATATTCGCCCCGAGAGCGATCCAAAACCAGTTTGAGGGCATGTGATGCAGTTTTAATTGGGTGTGATGCCAGTTTTAAATTGATATCCGTTATGATGTCTGATATCTTAAAATACGTCTCATCATCATCCAGCAAACTCACATTAAGTTTCCATCTTTTCTTATCCGATTTCACCGTCGCTTTAAAAGTTGCTGAGATGGGCAGGTGGTCAGATAGTACATTTGTTAGTGTTCTGTATTCCGTTGTGTTAGCAATAAGTCCTGATGTTGCAAATATGTAGTCGAGTCTTGAGCTTTTAATTGTGCTATTGTCTTGTTTAACAACTTAATGTTTCTTATCAAAAGCTATTTTTTATATAAATAATTCACTTTCATTCTGAAACTGTTAATGCACAATTAATTATTCTTGATTTTTATTTTTAAAATAATGTAACGGAAAGTGAGTGTGTTGGCAATATTGAGGGCGTTTTTATCGTTCAATGATGAGAGTACAGATTCGACTCCTAAGAGTCAATATTGCAAGATAATCCTAGAAAAGAGTATCGTTATATGAGAAAAATAGCTTGCCTCACGCTTTTTTCAATATTGAAAAAAGCATCGTTGTTTTTTACATGCATAAAATATATTTACAATGTTTCTACAAAAGCCAAAAGGAGTGACCTAAAGGATTTTTTTAATATGTCCTTGGAGTGACAAATTTTTCTATATTAGTATTTATATTTTATCCTTTTATTCATTTTTTTGCCTATCTGTTCGATAGAATTGCATCCGATATAAATAAGCATTGTAGCATTAAAATTATTCAATCCAACCTCGGGTCTTATAAAATGATTTAGACTAAAAAAGACCATCTCCTCTCGGTAGTATTCGAACCTGCGCCCCCAACATTGAGAGTTGAACACGCCTTAACACGCACGACACTCCCTTAACTATTGTCTTTTCTATTCATTTGAGGAACATAAAGCTAACATCGAATTGAAGATAATAGGTTTTTATAAAATGACATATGATTTCTGACAAAAGATGAAAATAATTTTATTAATGTAGAAGTATTTTAACTTATATCAAATTATCTTTTTTCATAATACAACATGGGACTATTATTGGAAAGCATATCTAGAAGTGTGTGTGCGCTTATTTTGTGTGTGTGTGTTTGCAAGGATGAAGCAAGCAATAAACTCAATAATTGGATTCCACAGTCATTACTAAGTAGAGGAAAGGAAGAGAAGAGGGAGTAATATATTTATAAATATATTGATATTGTTTTATGAAAAGCACGCGTACCGCCAATTTAAATGATATTTTCCCCCCTCTAGGGAAATAATTGCCAAAAATATTTATATATTTATACATAGTTTTTTTATAAGTAGTGTATTATGTGGTAGAGAGATAGAAGGGAAAAAACTTGTGAACGCCAATGAAAAAAAACTTTTCATATAGGTATCGATTTTCTATAAATTACATATGTATATATAATAGAAAAACCTTTTGTATGTTTGTTATCGAAGACAGAGAGGTCCTCTGAATAGATTTATTAAGGCACTCTGCATTACTCCCTGGCTGTGAAAAGTAGTGTTGAATACAAACAAAATAGATCAAACAATATACATACCGAGAAGTTATTTCGTCATCCTGATGTGTATAGTGGAGGAGGCCAGAATTATTTATTCTAAGTTTTTCAATGAATAAAGATGATGCTCAATATTTGGAGTCCTTTTGGGTTTGATTACATTCGATTGAATTATATTAATCTTTGGTTTTTTTTTGGTTAAGATGTTTATTTATTAGCTAAAATCCATACAGTGTAAAAATATAAGAATACACTAGAAAGTAGGGGATAAAGAAATACAATCTTAAGACAGTTACGTTAAAAACAAAACATAAATGAACATAATAATTCAAAATTACATAAATCAAGATTATAATTCAAATTACATAAAACAACTTATAATTCAAATTTAACCTTTATTCTTTGCGAGCTCGATTGATTCAAATCCTTTCCTTTTTGACCGGCCAAGTCCTAAAACTGATGTGTCGTCCGCCGTACAACCCTAATTTGGCATCCTTTTTCGTTATTTCTGAACGTCAGAAAAAAATGGTCTCTTTGATTTTTGTAGCCGAAAGATGCTATTGAAGAGTTAAAAAACAAATTTTGGGAGGTGTCTGAATCGCAATGAGAATAGCTATGAGCTTATGTAAAAAGTGTATTAATCATATTGGTGTATACTTTAACAATCAATAAAATCATTTTTGAAGGCAAATACATAGTTGCATTTTAACTATTAGACATTAAATATTTCATATGGTAGTTTAAGTATGGAGAAAAACCGAACATCATTTGAGGTCCAAACTCCTGATTTGGGAGGGTCAACATGAAAATGGGTCAGAAACCTATAACTATTTCATCCAAACAGTTCAAAATTCTATTGGAACGACATCAGGAGGATTTAAGATTGCATACAAATTATTTTCATCAATTGTTGCTTTATATTTATGGTTTTTTTCTGGACGGGTAATTTTGAACTATAAGTTTATTCCTTCAAATTCTCTCGAATACCTCAAACTCATCAAATAACTATCCAGATTTGATATAATTTCTTATTTTATCTGTATGTTTTTAGTGTATTTTTTTACATTGTATTTTCTTTGAAGTAACACAATAAAATTATTTTAGCCATTAAAAAAGAACACAATAAAAGTTATTTTAAAACAATATCATGATGTGATATAAAAATAGTTGGTCTATATCAATCCAAGTATTTTAAGTTCTAAGTATTCTTAATTATCGAAAACAAGCCAATCATTTGAATATAATACTATTTGTGATACTGTAATGAATTATACGTTTTTATGAGGTTTTTAACAGTTACAAATGACATATAACTAAACTTATTTATATATTTGTGTAGGAACATGTGCGTTAATATATACATAAAGATTATAATTTTATTTTTTACTTCGAATAAAGCATGCCAAATGGAATAACACGATGCAAAAACAGTTGGAAGTTTATTACTGTTCTACAATAGAAATAACATAAAAAATAGTTTACCAAAAAAAAAGCCTCACATAATGTTGTACATAAAGTTAAAACAATAACATAAGGGTATATGTTATAAAAGACACAACATGAAGGCAGTGTAAACCATGTTACTTATATTTTCGAACTTATTCAATTAATTTTTGACATCAATTTCCTTTTATTTTTTAGGCTCTCATTTGGTGATGGAAATGGACGACGATGGTGCAAAGGTCATGGCCCGTGCAGGTACAAACATCACTCTGGCCTGTCCCGGGGTTCTTCCGGACTCCTTCATCTACGTCGTGGAGTGGAAGTGTCTGGACTGTCTCTGCAGGAACTGCCCCAACCCCAACGGCGACGGCTCCCGGATCCTCCGTTACAACGACAACAAACTCATGCGCTGGGACGGCTTAGAGGACCGTCGTGTCCTAGACCCGGAGCGCTATGGACTTCACTTTCAGCCCGTGGCAGCCGAGGACTCTGGTACATACCACTGTCTCATAAATAACCGTGTGGAGCCGGACTCGCCTATATTGCTCACAGTCCAGGACGTCCCAGATGCACCGCCGAGTCGACCCATGATTGTTGGATTGGGCCCGCGGAGAGTGGAGCTTTCCTGGGCACCACCACGAAGTAGTCATCATCATCCCGTGCTCTCCTACCGCGTATTCATTAAGTGAGTTGTATTCAATAAGTAGAAGAATATTTTTAACATCTAATAAGCGTTCCATCTTGATCCCTTATGCATTTCAACTATAAAGATATAAATATTTAGAAAGTACGATTAGGAAGGGAAAATACTAAATCTTTAACAGCTGAATTCTTCATAAAGTGGATCAAAACGTACAGAATAATCATAATCTTATATGCAAATTTATTATTTTTTGCCTAACTGTTACGATTGAGTTAAATCTGCGTGGACATAAACGAGATCACCAGCAAAAAATGTTTTCAACTCTCCATGTAAGGGACAGAGGCTCGAATCCTTTCGAGGGTATGATTAATCAACGTCATTAGGAAAGGTCCGATCTTTCTTTGAGTTATTTTCATTCTATAATGCTTATTTATATACAGTTGAATACAACTGTATCAAACCATATCAGTACAAACTTTACATAAGCCAAGTTGACGGCATGTAAAAAAAAAAAACTTCCTAAGCTACCCTTTATACATTTTAAGTGTATTTATTCTATTAATCTTCCTATTTGTATTATTTACTTTCAAACTCTTTAACGTTATCTCCTCTCCTTTTAAATCCTACTTTGGTCTTGATGATGTTTCGTAACTTCATACTAAACAATTTTATTTATTTCCTAAAATAACAGTAGTGAACGTATTGAAGCTTTTTGTACCTCCTAAATGTTTATGGGAAAATAGCCATACTACTGTATAAAATAGTATTCTCGCTATGATTATTTGTTTAGTTGGTGTCTTCCTAATTACTCTTAGTATAAAGAAGGCGAGAGAATAAAGCCTCCTTGAGGAATTGGTATGCCCAAATAACATAGATACAAAAACAAATGTTACATTGAAGAACTACACCAAATAAAGTATTCTTTATTTAACAATACATGGGATACGTCCGTGACGTACCTATAAAAGAATATTGATAAAAGAGTAAATGAAATAGATGTGACATCTCTTTATAAAATACTGGTTTCAAAGAAAAGGAATGAACGTTTAGTAATCAATGTCGTATATATGATGGCTTATCAAATTGAGTTTGTAACATAATTTCATATGAATTGCCATCTCTTTATCAAGGATTCATGACTTAACCCTTAGATGGATGAGTGACTGGACCCTACACTCTTCCATAAGTGGTCAAAAAATAACCTATGTTAGAATCAATGTGTTTTTATGCCATTTTTGTCATTTTGGTTAAGAATAATCACTTGTATAATATTTAGTATTTTATTTAAGACCACACAAGAATGATTTCATGTTTGAAATATCTTATTTTCACTTTTAACATTTTTTAAAAAGAAAATTACCCAGAACAGCAATAGAAAAATGTCTCTTGTCTCATCACTGATTGCAGTTCAGACAAACTACCTGTAATACAAAAACTACAATTTCTTAAAATGTTTAAAAGGTAAGTTAAAAATGTAATGGCATTATATCAAAAATATGTTTTTGAGGAATACCTGGAATATGAAATAATAACAATTTTTCATTACGAAGATATTTCATAAGAAAACAAAAATCACCGGGTCATTTTTGCCCACTTATGCATCTAAGGGTTAATAGTCACTTATTTCAGCTATATGAACCGGTGTTTTATACTTAATTGCTTGCGGCGATAACATAAATGCTGTATTTTCTTGAAAGCATTCAGACTCAGATTGCAATATTGTGAAATATTGTGTCTACTCTTCATTAAACAATACGCATATTATCTCACATTGATCGAGGCAAACTCTACCTTAAGACGTCAATAACACGATGAGTTGATATAAGAGAGTGAGAACAATAAATAAAATATGCTTATATTGAATATGACATTACTTTCCTTTTTGATCTTGAGTTGGGTTATCAGCTAAAATAATAATATCACTATGTGCCTTTTTTGTGGCTCTCAATCCTATAATGAAGAAAAGTTTTTTGCTCGTTTTAAATTAACCATTTTCATATCAATTAAACAAAGTAATTTTTCATGCTTTAAGGAGGGATTAATGTTTATTTCGATTAATTGAATTTTACGAAAGATGGGACGTGGTCACGACGTAAAAAAAACGAAAAGAATGACCATTGCTCACTGTAAAAGTAATGCTTTAGCCCCCATACATACATCCCATATTACATTAGGGTTGTTCTTATTTTTCAAAGTTTGAAAAACATTGTTACAACTTTGTGGATTTTCTTTTTCTTGGTGATATTAATGATTTAATGTACATATTATTCTCTACTATGAAATTGACATGATTAGTATACCAAAATATTAAAGCTGGTTAACCAAGCTTTCATTTGATATGTTTGGTGTTCTAAAAATCGCTATACTTTAAGAGATATAAGCAATATATGTACTCTCCCCCAAAAATTGCTCTTTTGATATGAGAATATACGATTACCATTTGGTAATGCCGTTAGTGTACCTGGATAGTAAGAAAAAAGAAGGGGAGGAAGTGAGGCAAAATACTCCCTCCCTTCTCTTTCTCTTTCTATCCAGGTAACACTAACATAATTACCAATGGTAATCGTATATCATATCAAAAGATCAATTTTTGGGGAGAGTACGTATTTGCTTATATCTCTTAAAGTATAGCGATTTTCAGAACACCAAACATATCAAATGAAAGCTTGGTTAACCAGCTTTAATATTTTGGTATACTAAATCATGTCAATTTAATAAGTAGAGAGTTATATGTACATTAAAAAAAGCCTATCTCGCGTACAAAATGACGCATATAATGGATTATAAATGCGTCAGAGACAAAGTAAAATTTTGAGAGGATACCTTGACGCACATCTAAGAAACACATTATGCATTTTATTTTTTTCATAATCGATTCTTATAGGTCAATACAGGCTCTGAATCATATGATGTAACTCAGATTGTACTGAATTCTGAATTGATAGAATGCAACCAAGGTCATTTTTGATTTATCATCTAAAGTTTTACTAAACTTAAAAGTACTATTTTACTCTGAAGCGAACAAGTCATCTTCTACAGGCGAGTGAAGTTAATTGATACAAAAAAGCCATGAAATAAGCTAACAATACACACTCCCTTTCTTGCTTTGTTTTTACTAAAAAGTTTGTTTTATTAAAAAACATCAACATACGTCTGGTAGTAAATTGATTTCCTTTAAATTAATAATTATTATTGAAGTCTGTAACGTCTACCATTTTGAAGAAATTTGCGGAAAACTATATTTTTACTAAATTTTTAAAACTTTGACCTCGTTGCGCGACCTCATAATGTTGACCGATTTTGTTCAAACTTCGTATGTTGTCTTCTTTTATCACCAAGAAACAGAAAATCCACAAAGTTGCTAACATTTCAAACATTTGAAAAATAAGAACAACCCTAATATTCATAAGTCATTCTGCAATAAAAGTCAATGCACAGTATAACATTAAAATGTTGTATATATATATATATTTATATCTTTGAATGTAACGATCATTCACATTTTTTGTAGATTCTCTCCTGATTCAATATATTGTAATTATTTATAACAATTCCCATATTTTCAAAAAAAAAAATCAAACCAGGTACGAACCTCTTAAGAGGCCCTAATGCAAATATTTCGCGTGTTAATAATAAGAAACTTTATCTAATTAAGTAAAGAAAGTATGTATTCTGACTACATGTATATGGCATTTAAATGTCGTGAACTTTAAATAAAAGTAATTCCATGGAACTTCTACGGGTCACCCTTAGAAAAAGGTCTAAAGCATTTATTGGGAATATAAGGGCGAATAATTTTAATGTTGAATAAACTTAAATATAACATTGTTTGTGTTTTCGGTGATATTATTTATGAATTCCTGTAAGTAATGCAGATATATAGCTATAAATATTTTATTTCCATGTGAAATATGATTTCCAAAGCTAAATTATTAATAAGTGATTTTTTAAAGAAAACTCTTTTTGCATATATTTATTAAAACATTTTAAAATTTCAATATTGTACCGCAGTGACTGAGGGACAATGAAGGGTGATGCCGTCCTAATTTGTTCTGTATAGAGTATACTCATTAGGGCATAACTAACCACAGCCGATAGAAGCACACTCCTTACCTCATACGTAGATCATCCATATTTATTGCCCTGATATTTACTAGTTCTCTTCATTTACCGATATTATTTAATAATATAAGATGTTATAAATATATTCTTTGGTCGAATAAATAGCTTTATTGAAAGATTGGGTCATGCAATATTTATCATACCTCTAATTGAATCTGATGATTTTGACTGCCTAACTCATATTTTACCATCATATTGAATGGTTATATTTTATATTAAAAAATATTTAAGCTTTTGTGACTGTCAGAATTTATAAAACAGAATCTAATATTTTCTGATAAGAATTCAAAAAGATCTAAGCGTACTTATTTTAATCAATAAATACGGTGAAAGTCCAATAACATACTTGAAAGAATGAGTCAGAGAAATATAATTTCCTCATTTCTGTATTGTGGCTTCCAATGAAATAAACCAATTAATGGATTCATTATTTATGGACTATGATATCGTGATTTTTCTCTATTATTGGAATAAATTATTTTACAAATAATGCCCTTCTGGCTTCAGTATCTTCTGTTTTGTTTTGAACTAATTAGTCTTAAATATACACTTTGGCTTATCTCAAAAAGCTAAAACTAAAGCCGATGTGCAAAAAGTATTTCAAATACTGTAGTGTTAACTTTAGCCCTTTGAAACGTTGTTCTAAATTAAAAGTCATACTAAACAAAGTATTTTTTATGTTCTTGAAAACTTGTCTAGAAGAAACGTCACTAAAAAAGTGATCAAGAAGTGGGGAAATAATCACTTATGAAAAAATGTTAAAAATACCTAGATAGATAAATATTTGAGTAGAATCGAGGCGTAATTGTCGAAACAATATTCTGAATCTAAATTAAGTAATGCAGAAAAATGTTACAAATTGTTTTTTGCATAAAATTAAGTGCACTATTTCAATCAAATATTCGCTTACCCATGCTTTTTTATCGGTGAACGGAATATTGCTCACAGGAAAACTAATTAAATTTATCTGGAGTAAATTGCCCGCGATTCCTTATATAAAATGCGTCATGACTCAATCCAAATAGCTACAACTTATTATTCATAATATTGCATTTTATGTGCTTTATTGTTTAATTAAGTATAATAATTACTCTATTTCCTTATAGTATATCTCAATAATAAATTTGTGAAGAGAGCGAATAAATACCTAATGAAAGAAGCTCATTTTATATTAGCTCTAATTTTCTTTTTTGTTTCTATGAAGTACACTTCTTTGTACATTTACTGAAGAGGTCGACTGTGGTAAAACAAATATGTGCTAGGAGCAAAAAAATTACGAAAAAGAAGCAGAACAGAAAAGTCTCATTTCCTTTACACGCAGGAACATTTAATATGTGACCCATCAGCTAGAAAATAAGTAACAAATCTATGCAGTTTTACATAGCCAATTTTCTATCTGCCTTTTTGAGCCCATATATAAATCCATGACTTTAGTTTTTCACTTTTTATAGTGATACTATTTTTTTATCTGTGTTTTTAATTTTGATTTTAAATTAATAGTATTTTTTAGAAAGGAACTGAATAGTTTGTTTAACTTCGTTTTAAAATTACATAACTTTAAAAAAGACTGCATATATAAGCTTAGAGATGTTAAGTATTGACACTTTATTTGATGAAATTAAAACCATACTCTCAAATAAACCTATTATAACTTTGGGTATGATATAAAACCCATCTTAATAAGTCATGTGCAAAAATGAGTTCAAGGCACTTTACATTTTCATACGTTTGTAATGAATCAAGTTATAAATGATTTAAAATGTATGCAAAATGTACACAAGCTTCTCATAGCTCTTTGTAAACAATGAATTGAAAAAATTATTTATATTTTAATTCTTTGAATATTATGCGACGACCGTTTTTGTAGTCTTTTTTCTATTTTAGCCCCAATAGTTTAGGTCATGGAAACTGAAGTTTAATCCAAGAACCTTTAAAGTCTATACTCCATAAGCAAAGTATATTTTGATGAATAAAAATACATATTATTAAAAAGATTACAAATAAAACACATAAATGTCAAGAAAACACAATAAATATTAATTCATACTTAACAAAACTAAATACAAATTTAAGTTCGATTAAAATAGTATCATGGATGTTACCGGCTATTTTCACGATGAAAGACATGTTCGAAACAACGACTGTTTATTAAAAGCTATGATTAGGAATATTTGTATCCTTCCTCCAACTGTCACCTTCGTGATTGTTGATAGGTCCCTTCCAATTCAAACAAAGTATCATTTTATAAAATGGATCGGAGACTCTCGATCCTTTTCACATAGCCTAAATGAATCGACATTCGTTACACTCAATTGAATTGGGTGTAACAGATTTCAATTAAGTCAATTCCTTAAGGTGTTTTACCTTGGAATATGCCCTGGAGCAAAAATTTGAAGAATCCTTTTTGATATTATTATGGGAGTGTGCAATTTCCTTTCAAGAGTAAGATCAAGAAAGAAAGAAGTTCGCCTGTCAACAAATAGAACTGGGTTTTTTTTCATTCCTTTCACAATGCCGAGCGGACATTTCTTCTTATTTATTATTCGACATACATTTACAGTACTTCTAAGTAACATGGGAATGTCACCCTTCACTTATCTTGACTACAAATTATTTGGCAAAGTCAATTTCATTGCCCTTAATCCATGATATTTTCAATCACTCTCCTCGATTGCATCATTTCTATTAATATATGTATTGCTGTCATGTAAAGAGTCCTCATATGTGCTTTTTGTCGTCGAAGAAAACTGAAATTGTATTCTAAAAGCCACCTGGGAAAAACCGGAGAAACTTTTTATGATTACTAATTAGATAATATTTTTTAGTGTGCGAAAGTCGTTTTGAGAGATTTAGACGTAATTTTAAAGTTATAAATTTTAGAATTTGTTTGTTCAATTAGTTATGAAAAACTGAGAAAACATTTTGTGTTGCATGTGAAAGCTGTTAGTTTAAATTAAATGGTCCTGATTTATATGTATAACAAAGCTGATAATCAATTTGGTTTAAAGGCTTTAAACACGCACTTATACTTTCTCATAATAATAAGAAATTCTTTTTTTATGTTTCTAATCCAAAATATTTCTTCAAAATTTTATCCATATTATTTTTTAACTATATTTTTTGTAAGTTGATCTTTTTTGTCTTCAATTACATCTTATATACCTTTAATTTGAACTTAGTTCACACATTCCTAATCAATTCAGCATTCCAAGCAGCTGTTTCAGTAAGCTGAGTTCCTATTTTGAGATTTTAAGTCTACCAAGGGATACACCAATTTAAAGCGTATTTTGTTTATGCTACTAATTGAACATCTAATTTGGATATTATCTTCATACGAACAAAATATTTATATTATTTTGGAAAAGTTAGTAAGTTTCATTTAATGTTTTGAAAAACTACAAATAATATAGCTAATTGAGTAACGATGGAGTTAATTAAATATGAAGGAAGTGTAAAGCGGCCATATTTGTAGTTTTGCATGGCAAATAATAATTGATAAATTACTATTTTAAGCTAAATGATTATACATAATGTCGTTATTGTTTTTAAAGAAGCCTTATAAATAATATAAATAAGAAATAACGTTTTTTTAAATAAATGGTTGGCGTATGTTAACTATTGTCATTTTATAAACCAAGATGAAATAATTAATCTTCACCTATTTAATAAAAATCCTAAAATATTTTTTTTTTTTTTTCATGCAAAAAAGATATACTTAAAAAATGAATGCACTTATCTAAAACTTTGAGCAAATTATATGACAAGCAGATAAAATCTCGAAAAACGAAACTGATTCTCTTTTTAAGTTTTCGATTAGGGAAGCAAAATTAATAAATGTGCTTCTGCAATAGAAAACAACGACTTTGTAACTTTCCGAGTGCATTAATGTACATTAAATTATATACCAAAAAACATATCTTTTTAGACTACATATATACTTTAGAGGGGAAAGTTGTGTCTTTAAAAATACTCAAATTCTTCAGTTTCAACCACAAAACAAAAAATGGACCTTGAGTTTGCTATCGATAGTAAGCTTTTTATATACTTCATGGCATGGAATACGCAATAATAGTAATAATAAAAGTTATACTAATAAATAGAGCAAGGCTGCCTTGACATAACATACCATAGGGACCAATAAAGGACCTGATACGGATAATAATAAGAATAATACTGCTACCACTAGGTATAACCACGGGCCTCCCTCCATACCTCTTTCATATTAATAAATATACATATGTAAGTAAATATATATATTTTTGGCAGATCTAATGAAGAAATCTTTATTATTGGGAAGAAGGTGAAAGTATATTATACATTCATACATATGTGGCAAGTCAGCTTGACAACACAACTCTTTTTGGGAATGAAAGATAAAGAAGAAATTCCATTGAATAATAAATGAATTGCCAAAACAAAACTTTAAAAGAGTTCTTATAAAAATTTACACAATATGAAATACAACTTTTTCCATGGCAAAAGTTTTTATTCTATTCATATAAAATAAAAATATAAAATAAAAATAGATATAAAAACGGGGGAGATTTGTGGTTGGTAAAAACACAAATAAACATTATAGTTTAAAATTAATATACTCCGTAAGACCTTAAAATTCTGTTGACATTTTAATCTTAAAACGTAGTAAAAGAAGAAACACATACTTAATTTTCTTATAGTAAAAACTAAGATTCTTTTTTAATTTCATATAATTTTTAATAATTATTCTGATGGCCTTGGCGTAGTGCAAAGAAGTTGACGGAAGTATTTGAGAAGTTCGGACGCGTTATCCCAAGATCCTCCACCGAGAGTCGGAATTTTTAGAGCAAAGGCTGTGTACCGAGCTGTCGCTGAATACAATTGATAAAAAAATATTTAGCTAAAATACTTTATCAAAAATCTTCCGAGAACCTGGACACATAAGCCAACAATCAAATTTTAGCCTTGTAAATGAAGTACTGTTTACCTATAGTAGTATTACATTTTAATTTTTCAAAACTATTTTGAATTTAATATTTATTTCTTGTGATAACTTTTTTACAGACATGGGTTTAAAAGAATGAGTGTTAATATTTTTGTAGTTGATTGCTTAAACCAATATTATAGAATATACTCCTATTCTTCTGAATGCACAGCAATTGTTGAAGTTCAAGGGATTGTTAATCTTGTATATTATTGGATCAAAATAAAGATATGTCTATTGGAAAAGATAAAAATACGTATTCTAATACCTCTAACTTGTGGGTATAAGTTGTGTAATCAAAGCTTCATATTAATCTACAGTATCATCAATTTCTAAGAATCAATTAAATCAGATCTGACGTCAATAATAATATTTTGAAAAGAAAAATAACAATATTGCATACATAATGATTTATAAATATCAAAAGAAAAAGAAAAACTTATGAGTATGCCTACTCCACTAATATTACGTAATAAAACCACATTGATTTTGACAATATTATTTTAATCTATGACTCTTCTGGTTTCCCCTCAAAGAGTGCAAAGAATCCCTTTAACGTTTAACTTTTTATTGAATTTCTTTCATATTTTTATTTAAAGAGTTATGATGTTTAAAAGCCAAGGGATTTTATCAATTAATATTCTTGTTGACCTTCATGATAATAATAAAATGATTTAATATAAATCAGTCCACTTAATGGTTGTATATGTGTAAAAGCATTTTTCCTTTCCAGACAAAAATTTTGGGTGTACCAAAAATTATGAACCTTCTTATAAATCAAAAAATCCAACGACATCATTTTTCTACAAGGACAGGTTGAGTGAGCTATTACAAGTGTTATAAATAGTTGAGAGTACCTGCAACTCAAATTTCAACTTTCATGACTTGTTTCTCTTACGGAAGTTGAATGGTATACTTTGGAAGGAGGAGTTTGGGGTCATGAGGAAGCCTACACTGCCGTGTGATGAAGAGAGTTAGGGAAAACCTCCAAGTCCAGAAGCTCAAGGAACGCTACCATGACCTTATTGCAGTCAAAAGGGATCACATTTTCTATTTTGTCAGTGTTTATTTTATATTCTATATTAATATTTTTGGTACACCCTTTTAACTTTGCAATTCACAATTGGTTCACAATTAAATACATTAAAAAAAGTTATTCTATGATTACAACTTTTTTATGTGCAGACGCTCAAGAGTAGCCCATTTAGAATCAAACATAAAAATACTTTTTTGCAATCAATTACAAGTGTGTTGTCATGAAAGAAACGACATTACCAGTTCTCAGATTTTCTCATTGTGACTTGCAAAATAAGTTTTACTTGCTTTTTCAAAAATAAACCCGTGTCAATGAGCAATTTTAGCTTTCAGGGAACGCACTATATTTAAAAGGCATTGACTTCCACTGAGAAAAACGGATATGAAAAGTTGCTGTTGGTTTTTTTAGTTGTCGTCTTACCTGGATCTCTAATTATAGTTCCTTGTTTTATGGAAAATATAACAACTTTTATAGAGTATATTGCGGAAAAGAATGTTGTTTTAAGGATAAGCCGTTTTTGCCTATTCCTTTCGATGAATTGCATTGGTGTGAATATGAATAAGCAATATTTAAAAAATACTTCATGGAACATAGGAGATTATTTTCAATCAGATTGATAAATATTAATTTATAGCTTATGGTAAAATTGCTCACTCGACATAAATTTAAAACAACCGCAAAATCTAAAGACTTTCTTGTATGTGTACATGTCAAATGTCTAATAATTTTCTTTAATATGTCTTAAGTTTCAGCTAAAAAATACTGTTAAAAAGTAAATATATTGTGCGAATATGTATTGCATTTATAACAAAATATATATTTTACGATGTATTTACATCTTGGTTAATATGAATAGGTAATATTGCATAAAAATTACTATCAATTGAGCAAAAAAGTTCATTTTTACTTGAATTACAGCAACCAACAAAAATAAACATTCCAGAGACTTGGTTGTATATCAGTATAAAAGACAACTCAATGCTTTAAACTTTTATTTATTTATAATGTTAAGTATTTAAAGTACAAGAGACTCATTTAAATGACTTACAATTATATTTATTTTTTCAGGGAAGGGGAACGCGGGAATTGGTCACGCTTTGTGGACACTGAAGCCAACACAACCAGCTACGTCATTCAGGATCTGAAGCCCTTTACAACGTATTTATTTCGCGTGGGAGCCTCCAATATCCTTGGACTCTCAAAGCCAAGCATCGAAAGCTATCCCACCAAAACACATCGTGAAAGTAAGTTATATACTCTTTATTGTCCATAGTCTATAGCTGTTGATTTCCATGTAGCTCTGTGTTCCTATATCAAAATCATCGCCCTATTCGCTTTTATACTAAATAGTGTAGTATCTTTGGCATGTTCATGTCTCTTATCTCAAGAATGTGACGTCATAACTCCCTAAAAGGGAGTTATCCCGTTTCCTGAACACCTAAGAAAACCATACGAAGGGTATCTCTTTGCAAAAAAAAGTAGTTTGGTCCGATCCGGGTTCATACACATCTATTCATTGTTAGCATATTAGGTCGGTTAGGAAAAGGGTAGTTTGTGGACAATCAGTAAACTATTTTTTCAATTGGAAACTAACTTTTCATTTTTCCTTCCATCTTATAGTCAATGACTAAATGATAAAACAAAATTTTTTTTTGACTGAGCAGTTGCTTTACTTAATAAAAATAATATGTGAGACATAAAAAAAAGTTTCAATGCTGGTTGTAGAGGAGTGAATACAAAATCATCTTTAAACATACTGATGGCTTCTCCTCATTGGTCATAATTCAAGGCTTTTTCGAAAAAAAATGAAGCTCTGTTTTGTGTTTATACTACAAAAACAAGTTAACAGCTAAAGTCAATCATTGTCATTGTGACATATTTTGGTAAAATAACTCCTTTTATATGTGCTTTAATATCTTATTTACATTATATATATTATATAAATTTATATATCTTGCTAAGTCAACAATTAAACTCTAATCTATGCTTACGTATTATAGTCGTAGTAAGTACCTAATTATCGTCAGGGTTGAGTAATCAAAGAATGCTCATTAATAATAACTTTTATTACAATTAATAAAATGTTAAGAACATAATATTCATCAAGGAGTTGAAAATATAATTAAGTTTTTTTTAAACTATATATTCTATCAATGACTTATTTTTTAAGTATTAAAATAGAAAACCTCTTTTCTTGAAGATTATTCGTTGAAAGAAATAGAAGGATGATATAAAGGCAGTTGGAATAATGCAATACAACATTAATTTACTCCAAGCTGTTGAGGTGTGAATATCAGCTTAGAGATTTGAAAAAATCCATACTTAAAAAAACTTATTGTGCCTTTATTTATGTTATATACAAAACCCTTTGAATGAACTCCTTCAAGATCATCTATAAACATTGATATCGTAAAGCAACTGCTCAGTCTCTGGGAAATAATAAATATTTATAGTGTTTGTTCATACTGAGCGATAAAAAATGAATGACCAACTTTATAAAAATCTATATATTTATTTGTGAAATCGCAAAAAATGTCATTTTTTTGTATTTCCTATGGTTTATTTTTTACCACCTCCTTTTCCTTATACAAATCACGTTCTAGAATGGAATCTCGATTTAGTATCTTGAATTATTATATTAACATATTGTGTGTTTTATAATAATAACAACAATACAAAACAAACTCATTTCAACTTGGAGTCAAGGGCCATAAACATAATAAAAATGATGGGAAAAAGTAATTATAATAAAGCTTATAGCTTAACATTCTCAATTTGATTAGAAACTTATAATATAAAAAAATAGGGAATAAGAACTTTTTCCCCTCTCAAAGTATATCAATGAACATCATTAACTTGATTGATTAAAAACATCAAACGGGGGCAAAAACAGAGATTGTTTTTATAAGATTAGCTTTTTATTTACCTAGATGTACTGCTTACGGAATATTTCTTTGATTGAATTATTTGTCGTATTATATAACTAATATGACAAGGTCACCTTACCAATGAAATGAGCTTGTACTTTATTTATGATGGGGGTAAAATAGTTTTTATTTTTATAGAGCTTCTGATATACAAACTGAATTAACGAAATTATTTGTCCAAAAGCCTTATGAAAGTAATGTGGAAGAGTTTTCAGTAAATAACGGGTTTAATTTGTAAAGTGTAACCGAGACTACTAATAATTTACCTTGGAAATACCCGTCCTTAATAGAAACACATGGGGCCGTTCAGGGTATCAACATGGATTACTTCAATGAAAACCCATCCAAGGAAAACTTTCTCAACGTCTCGCGCAATCCAAGATGTGATGTGGTTTTAACAAAAGTTCACTGCGTGATTAATAAAAAAAGAACAATCAACGATGCCAATCTCTTTTAACTGATGTTCATCGCTTCCCTTTATTCCAAAGTTCTCCCACAATTATGAACTGAACATACACAAGGAATTCAAATAATGTATTTATAACCCTGTCATGTTTTATAATAATTATTATTATTGTTATTGTTATACAATTCTAAACCCCAATTGAAATTTGATGCATATCGTTATGTATTCGTGATCGTTATTTTTTCAATACCAAAAACTTATATATATATAAGCCCCTGTGGACAATATTTTTTTTTGATAAAGTGTAACTTAAAGAAGTAATCGACTTAATAATAAAACATATGTAATTGCTTAAAAGGTTAAACAAAGTTATTTCCAATTTTTTCCATTAATGATTACATATTTATTCCATTAAAAGATTAGTGATACATTTTGGAATGATTGGGACAAAAATGAAAAGTGTGATATTTTTTGTATGTGTTCTACCCCAGAGGAGCAAACTTTATGGTAATTTATGATTTTTCACTCATTATTCTAAGGTTTCATGTTACTTTTTATATTCAACATAATAAATCAAGCTGTATTTCAAAAATACTAAACAAATACATTGTTGATGTAAAAAAAATATACCCTTTGAATGTTTAAGTATTCTACAACTTATATGCCTTAAAAACGTTTATAGTATTGAGCATAAAAAAGTAGGACATTCAAAAGAAGTGCAAAGGCTCAATGAATTAAGGAGTGATCAACTCTATATGTTGAGGGCACAGATTCAACTTCCAAGAGGCGGAGGTCCGCTTTGGTTAGCCTCATTGATAAGATCTTTAGTTCGATAGACTAATTAAGACCCTAGTGCTTATTTATATCCACAAGGATACTGCAATTCTATCGAACCAAATCGGCAAAAAAAGAATTTGTAAATGAAAGCCACGCCATTTTTCTCTTTGCACACCTTTTGCACGTGTAAAGGCCCTTTATAATTGAGTAAGAAAAATCATTGGCCTAATAAATTATGGAAGTAAGTCCAGAAGACAATGAAAAAAATAAACCCTAAAAGTGATAAACACCGTTCATCTAAACACCTTAGAACTGTAAATGATTATAATCCAAAAGAATATATTTTGTACACTGTTTTTGTCTTCTTTATCTTTAGATTACTTTATTTGTGTACATATATATTTGGTATGATGATTATTATTATTGTTTTAGCTAATAAATTAAACGCAAGAAAGAAGTATTTGTTTGTTTTCTTTTGCAGGGTTCTTTGTTTTGTATGCTCTGAATAAGTACGAAGAAGTTAATAATACCTAGAAATATCAACAAGAACAACAACTTATAATTTATATAGAAATCTTGAAGAAAAATAAGATATTCACATAAATCATATTTTCTCCGTTGCATAAAAAATAAAGTAGTCGGACTGCAATATGAAGAAAGGAATCAGAAGAGCTCTCTATGGAAGAGATTGAAAGTACTTTAATATACAAAAAAATAATTGGTTTAACATAGAAAGTATATATTTTGATACACATATTCTATTTTTTTTATCTAACACCTCATTTAATGTATTTACTGAAGAACATTCGATACATCGAATAATTTTTTGATTATTATTGATTGAATTTAGGGTGCATTGATTGCATTGCATGTGCACAAAAAGTCTCGATGCAGAAAAAAATGCTCATACTACAAATCTGAACTAGTTTTTTGTGCATTTTAAATGTTATTATAGATTTTAAAATATTTATTTTGTAAACTCGTAGGGCCACAATTTCAATTATTGATATTATGTCTGCTGCTTTAATGAATGGTAATTATAATATTTATCACTATTTTTATTCTCTAAAATGTTTAAAAGTATCTTGCTGTAAGGCAAAAAAAAGAACGTATGAAAAAGGTCTAAATTATAGGATTTCACTTATGTTTAACGAAATCATTCAAGTTTTTAAACAATCAAGACCATATATTATTTTCTTAATTGAAAAAAAAAAAAAATCTTATTTTTGCATTTTCATTTACGTATTCATGTATGATAGCGTTGAAATGCGGGTATTTGTGTGGCCTCCGTTGTTTGGGATAGGCAGACACAGAAATAAACTAGAGGCATATATACACTCAGAGAGTGTGTACCTCCGCCGATCCCCACAACATTCTCATTCAAACATTCTCCCTTTCACACGCCCGATTTTCTATCTCTAATCATTATTTCCTCTCTGTTAGCTCTTTTTGCATATTAAAAAAGCACTCAGAGACGGGAAGAGGAAGAAGTTTAAGCTACGTCACTGGGTTAACATAGTCCTGAGCTGATATATGAACAATAATACGTCAATGAATATTTTTTTAGCGTTTGTTCTTGCCTACTCCCTGAATAGAGACCCCATTTCATTTAGTATTTTGCTCATTTTGCATATTAAAAAAGCACTTAGAGATGCCAAAATTTTATCACTTGTTCCTTTTGGCATTTCCAACAACTCCACAAAGTTTCATTCGAATCCGTTCCGTACTTTTTGAGTTATCCTTCTGACAAACAAACCAACAAACGCCAGTGAAAACAATACCTCCTTCGGCGGAGGTAATAAGAGAGAGAGAGTGCGAGACTCCATATGTATAATACATTTTCCCTATGAAATAGCGAATGCATTAGCAAGAGTGATGTCCATTACCTCTCCCAATTTCATCACTAAAATTAAGTCTCATTCTCTCTTTATTCATTTATTTACCTGTCTTTTCAAAGGGAGTCCGATAGCCGTGAGCGTTAAGGCGTGTTCAACTCTCAATGTTGGGGCGCAGGTTCAAATACTCTCGAGAGATGGTCATTGTTGGTCTACTACCTCATTGATATGATCCTAGGTTATAGTGACTAATTATAATACTAAAATGCTTATTTATATCCTGTCGAATTCAATTCATTCGTCGTTCATTTGGTACTTTATATTCCATATCGTTTCAGCATTATTTCCTTAGAACATTATAGTTTTCCTCTTATACAGTCTTGAGTACTAATGAGACCCAAACACCTCTTTTGGGTATTATTATTATTTGTACTATCTCCATCTAAACACATATTCATATATTTAATGCTCACAAAAGGACTCTTGAAAAGCTTAATTATATATTTATTTATTTTCTATCTCTCATATCCCCCTCCCCCTTCTGTGTTTTTCATTCCTTGCATAGCAAATATTGTGTCTTCCTCAGCAGTTATGTGTAAACAATTTCAAATATTGACTCAATCATCTCACATACACACACACACACACACGCCCCTCATTTTCTATTATTTACATTCTTTTACTCGTGATTCCACTTCGACAAATACATATTATATCCGCCCCACGGGTTCCTCATATGCTAATAGTACGTCGACTTCTGTTTACCATCAGATGTAAGCCCTATCAATTAAAGGAAATCAGTTTTCTAAAAGCAATGGCATATGAAGAAAAACAAGGCTTATATATCTTATTTTTTTCCGTGAATCTTGAGAAGTATGTGACTGAAGCAATCAAAAGATTGTATATTATCCATATTTATGCATTTATCTATAAATATAGCCTTTTTAATACAAAAATAAGGGAGTAAATTATATATTTCATAGATAAAATATTGGGGATTGTAGGAAAACGAATAACATTAAAGGGATGATTTCCTTATATATATATAACGAATTATATTTCATATAGAACCATCAGCTTAAGCATATTTAATTAATTTACAGAACCGAGTGGACGTCCCAGCTTCGTTCTTGATAAAATATCTACAAGTTCAACGACGCTCTCGATTGTCTGGCGACCTCCACCACCCGATACATTGAACGGGGAGTTCATGGGCTATGTTCTCCACTACGAAACAGTCAATGGCCCGGCACTGAATCGAAGAAAAGAAAGCATCACGATTAAGGAAGATGTGCTTCGAATACAGGTAATTGTTTTTTTAGTAAATAATGATTTTTTGGTTATTTCTAGAATCAAACTTTTCTGCTTTAGTAGAAAATTATTATGTCATCAATGGCATGCAGAGACAAAATCAAATTATCAGTACTCATGAAATAAATATAAAGAAAATGGAGCAATAGCACCCTATTGCAAACCTTAATATATATTATAAAATGCTTTAAAACTCCCTTTTTTATTAGAAATATTACCACTTGCATACATACATTTAAAATAAATTCTATGGAGTTAATGGTATTACTGCTATAATCTCTTATTTCAATGTTTGCTGTCCGATTTTTAGGGAAGAAATTGAACTAATGAAAATAAAAGTAGAAATTGATCGGGAAGTATTACAAAGTAGCTAAAAACTTAATAAGTGATACATTCTTCAACTAATCATTTAGTAAACTATTTACTAGATCTGTCAAAGAACCGTTTAATATTTTCTATCTAAGTTTTTTGTAAAGTAAAAGCCAACTTTTTTTATTATATGCATTATAAATCTTGTTTTTTATATATTTCAAAAATCGTGTTGGATTTTTATATGCTAAAGTAAGATTACTATTTACAGTATATTTCCAAGGCATCTATCACTGCTTGATTCAATACTTTATATATATTATCATAAGCCATAATACCAAAACACAAGAGAGAGAGAGAAAAAACTAACTCTTTATATGATACCTATTCACTTTTTGATTGAATATTTTTTTGCCTATATGGTTCGATAGAATTGCATCCGACAGGATATAAATAAGCATTATAGCATTAAAGTTAATCTATCGAGCCAAGGATCTTATTAATGAGTAGACCAAAAATGACCATTCCCTCTCGGGAGTATTCGAACCTATGCACCCAACATTGGGAGTTCAACTCGCCTTAACACGCACGGCTATCGCACCCCTTTTAAATGTTGAATATTGAAGGAATTAAAATAAACATATCATAAAGAAAATCAACAAAGAAACAGTCATTCAAGGCCTTGAAAGCCGTGATTCTTCATGAAGAATGGTGCTTAAATCACACACACGACATAACAACAAGGCAGTGTACAAAAAAAACTTTTGACATCATCCACGTCCTATCTGCTTTGTATATATTGTTTAAATGAAGAGAAGAAAAGTTCTCTAAAATATAAAGCTGAAATAGATTTATATCTAACCCATGAAACAAAAAAGTATTATGTTTTATACTCTTTTAACTCTGGGACTACCTACCTTCCTTGATAGGCATACATATATGTAATCTTCTCTCCTTAAAATGATGGTGGTTGGATGTGTGTATTCTTTTAAGAGTTGGAAGGTTAAAGAAAAAAAACAATATAATCCATTGAGATCAATGTTTTTATCCCCGCCGTCTTGTTTGAAATAAACTTCTTAAGGAAGTCGAAAACAAAATGTACATGATATGTGTTTATAAACATGCTGTGGGATTTACATGAAGTACAAATGAAAGCAGTTAAAACACCAGAGCTACAAGAAAGCTAAATACAATGTAGAAGATTTTTTTGCATATTTGGTTCGATAGAATTACATCCAATAGGATATAAATAAGCATTATAGCATTAAAATAGTCATCGAACCTAGGACCTTATCAATGAGGTAGACCAAAAATGACCATCCCCTCTCGGGATTCGAACCTGCGCCACCCTCTTCGTGGAGAGCTGAACTTGCCTTAACGCACACGGCTATCGCGCTTCCATTGAAGAATTATCTATTAATAACGTATCCATTAAGAATCCATAAGTAATACTTCTTAATTATTCTTAAGGTTTTAATACAATATAACGCTTTTATTGAAACTACTTGTTGGCCAATTTGGTTAATTATAGAAATGCATTAATCTTGTGAATATTAATATTAACTGTAATAGTAAGAGTTGTCCATCGAATCTAAGATTTTCTTTTAAATGAACACGCTTCTACATACTCACTTTGAACTAATCTATGCTTTAATTGTCAAAGAGTTACTTTAAAACATCAAGCTCCAAGGGTACCGATGGTTATCTAAATTCATCAAAAATAACTCAACTTGAAATATATGCTCATAGTAAATATTTGATCTGTCAATGATCAATATATTATTTTACTTATCTTATTCCACGGAACTGCATTATTTGTTATTGATATTGAATACACCCTATAGCATTATAATTACTTCATCGAACCTGGAGTTTTTTCAATGATGATTATCCTATTTGACCTTTCAGCCTGTCGAGAGTCTCGAACATATACCTAAAACATTTAGTCTGAGATAACTTGTTCACTTTGGACTGATGTTTATGTATGTTTCTAAGAGATTGAACACCGAAATAACTTAGCATTAAGGGACTGGCGTCTCTCTTCTTAAATCACAAGTAGTTAATATCAAACACAATATATAATAATAATATGACCTTTAACACATTTAAATTTAGAAGTATCTTTTTTAAATTTGATATATGTGACTGTTAGAAATTATAGCTCAATTACCATATTTTTAAAAATCATTATGGTCCTTTTTTGGATTTATATTTGAGTTCTTTTTTAAAAATATCTAGGATGGCGATTTGCGCATCAAGAAAATATGATATTTTAGATGTCTCTTTTACAAAAATAGCTAAGGATAACATCAATACACAAAGAGATAAAAAACATTAAAGGCCTTTTTATGTTATACATGTTGGTTCTCTATAATGTAAGATATTGAGAAGTAAAATAATAATGGAAAGATCTTTGTTGGATGCCTTGTATATTTATGCTGTAAAATTTCAAATTACGGGTTAAAATATATTTATTTATTGGTCAAGGGAAGTATTAGTTAATTAAATTAAAAGCTCACGCGTCTTTCTTCCCATCTTCATTCTCCTCTTCTTTCTTTTCAATTAATGCTTTCCAATAAAGTTTTGAGACACACACAAACAAGCAGACTCATTTTCTAAGAGGAGGAAGGACTTTAATATAAATGTGTATGCATATAAGTGAGGGGGGGGGAGGGGAACTTAGCATCTTATAATAAAAAAGGGACTCCCTCGTTAGGAAATGAAATATGAATGCATGGGACGTCCCTGATAGTAGCTTCTTGTTTAATATCTTTCTTTAATATGTGTGTATATATATTTGTATACTCGGTTAAGTATATATATATATATATATAGAGAGAGAGAGAGAGACAAGATCCGTGGTTTGTATTTATAAATATATATCAATAGCTTAACTCCAATCCAATACATTCTTCCATTAATTGATGGGGATTCTCAGAGAGTAAAAGCTTTGAAATATATATAAATGTACAACAATCAATATAAGGGGCTTAAAAATAATATATGCAGAGTTTGGGGTTTCAAAGAATAAAGCAAATAATTTATTTGACCCTAAGCAAATGTCCAATTCTTTCTAAAAGCATCAGTCAAGCGAGTCGAAAAAGTGTCATAAAAATTATTGTTCATACCTCTGTCGGTAGTTCAATTTTTTTTGGACTATTAGAAACATTTTTTTAAATTATTAGCAAGAATAAAACCCAAAAAAGTAGATCGACCAAAGCAAGAAACAGGCCACTTTTGCTCTTTATATAATATCTATTATTATTTTTTGTGTGTAAATAGTCCGGATCCAATAGAACATAGTAGAATCAAAGAACGTGAGTATCGAAAAATCTCATATATGAACTAAGGCATAAAGTGCACTATGTTAAGATAAAAGATAATCTCCTCTCATGCGTCAGTTAGAAAATAAAAATACTTCCTTCGAAAAAGGAAATCATTACTCGCATCGATTACTTTCAAAAGAATAAAGGGAGTCTCAATAATGCAGCTTGTAAGAACACTCCAGCCGGCACACGACGGGACGTTTCAAATAACTTGTATGCAATAAAT
This sequence comes from Caligus rogercresseyi, assembly GCA_013387185.1. Lineage (NCBI taxonomy): Eukaryota > Metazoa > Arthropoda > Copepoda > Siphonostomatoida > Caligidae > Caligus > Caligus rogercresseyi. Next base: position 2,549,267 of record CP045904.1, on the reverse strand, counting down.
GGAGACCTTAAATCCAAACTATGGAGTACAATCACAATCATAAAGAGTTTGTTTGTTTAGCTCCTAGATCAGCCCCACTTCACCGGAACTTAATTCGGTATCAGCCGGTGGTAAACTGTCTAGGAGCTAACTAATTTATTTGTAAAAATATTAAATTTCGACAGGAACATATATATTTTAAAAATGAACTCCTCAAGAGGCTTCTTCTTCTCTTCACTTTCCAGGATGATTTCCTCCATTTGTCTCCTTATCCGTGGGCATTCGTATATTAGGTGAATGGGAGTTTCATCTCCCTCTGCACAGAGCCGGCATGCCGAAGATTGGGTTTTGCCTATTTTGTGGAGATGTCTATAGAGGCTTACGTGCCCGCTAATCATCGCCACTATCCGGGAAACATTCAGCCTTGAGAAGTGGTAGATTTTTTTTTCAAGATAGGGCTCCGTAATGAAGTATTTTGATTGCTGGCACGTAGTCATATGAGTCCAGTATGTCTTCCACCTGGACATGGACACTCGCCTCAGGGCACTCCTTGCTTGACCAATTGATGTTGGTATAGTTACATACTTGCCCGTTTGGGCTCCTTCCTTTGCCAGGGCATCGGTGTATTCATTACCCGTGATATTATTATGCCCTTTCACCCATCCCACGGTAATTTTATTATGGGATGACTCCAGGGACAGTTTACACTTTGAAATGTCCGCGTTAAGAATTCTTTCAGTACTAGTATTTAAGCTCTCAACTGCAGAGAGACAATCTGTTAGAATGAGAAGACTCTTGTTTTCAGTCTTTTCCCGAGGTAGACTTCCAACAAGGTCCGAAATAGCCGTAACTTCAGCCTGAAACACACTATTTGTGTTATCGAGTCTGAAGGAACCATGGTTAATCACAGCATCACCATCTGCAATCAGCCACCCAGCTCCGGTATGCCCATTTATTTTTGAGCCGTCGGTATATCCAACCAGGTCGAAGTCCTCGATAGACCATTTATTTGCCAATGTATATCCACGTTGATTGGTCCACACCAACGAGCCATCGCAAGGTATTGGAATACCATTTGCTTGAAGAAAGTTATCCAAAGATCGGACATGTCCTTTAGATGACAAATCCGACCATGCCAGTAATTTGTCCTTCCTTATCCTCAGTCTAGTCAGACATGCATGCTCCATTATGAACAGATGAAGTGGTACTAGACCACATAAGACCTCCATAGTAGCCGTTGGGGTGGACCGCATGGCACCTGTAATGGACATAAGACCAAGCCTTTGAAGTTTACGGAAATCGTTAATCATTGACTGATTCTTCTGGAGTCTAGATGCAAAAACAACGGATCCATAACTTACAACCGACCTCACATAAACCTCATATATCCATTTGGATTTCAACGGACTTAGACCCCAATCAGTCCCAACGAAGGTTTTAAGAGCAAAAAGTGTCCTTTTTGCTTTAGAGATGACATGTTTTATGTGGTTGTTCCAGTTGAGTTTTTCATCAATTATTAAGCCGAGATATTTGAAGGTTCTTACTTTTTCTATTTCGGACTTTCCAAGATAGAGGTGGACATTTGGTCCCTTTTTTCTCTTGGTAAAGATCATCAGCTTGGTTTTAGCTGTACTGAAGGTGATACTTCTCTTTTTAGACCATTCCAAAAGCCCATTAAGAGCATCTTGCATAAGACTGGCTAAGGTAGATCGATCGCTACCTCTAACACAAAGGGCCAGGTCATCAGCATATGCGACTTTGAAAATTGGTTTCTTGATAAGATCCACAGCTTCCTGAAAAGCAAGGTTCCACACCAAAGGGGAGAGGATACCTCCTTGTGGACATCCTCTGGTGGGTATTACAGAAACCTGCTCACAACCAAGGCTGGCAGTCACGGTTCTGCTTCTCAAAAGGTTTTCATACCACATTGTGATCACATTGTCTATTTTGTACTTATTCATGGCGCTAATCATATGATCAAATCTGACACGGTCAAAAGCACCCTGAATGTCCAGAAAAACGACAATAGCCTCTTCTTTTGTGTGATAGCTACTCTCACAGCAGTCTACAAGGCAGCTTATAGCAGTATCCGTCGATTTTCCCTTGCAGAACGCATATTGGTTTTGCAGACCCAAATCAAACTTTTCAAGGATTTTCCACTGAACCATACATTCAAGGATTTTTAGGGCTACATTTGTGAGCGTGATCGGCCGGAAGGCCCTAGGATCGCTATAGTCATTCTTTCCTTGCTTTGGAATAAAGACCACTTTGGATTCCCTCCACAGTTTTGGAGTGTATCCAGTGACCAGAATGGCGTTTTATAATATGGCTAAACGCTCAAGAAGACAGAAAAGATATATAAAGAGTTATAATATACCAGTAAATATATAATATGTCAAAATCAGATAAACTTACCTCTTATTTGAATACATTGATTGGAGGCAAAAGTTTCACTTCAAAAGGACTCTCAAGCTGTTCATGACTGCATGTATATTGAATCCCGGTCAACTACCAATTATGCAGTTTATCTATTTCTGCTTTATATGACTTTGCACAAAAAAAAATGTCTTGTTGACACTTATGACGGCTTTTGAGCCAAAAACCACTTTAACGGGCATCATTGCTGTGTTTTTAGATACATGGAAAATGTGTCATTCTGTTGTTAGGCCAATTCGTCATGTTTGTAGTGATAATAAGCCCAATAAACAAAACTGATGTATACTTTTGAGATACTCTTTGATTCGGACTCCCTGTAGGCAAAAAATCAAAAGATAACTTTCCTTCCCCCAAATCATCACTGACAATTACTCCCACACTCTCTTAACTTAAGTCATCTTTTTTCTTTGTCTGAATACGAAACATTGCAGGCTAGAAAGATTATTCCAAAGGAAAGCTCCTTCCATCTATGAACACATAATTCCAAGAGCTTTGTCAAGTTTTTTTAAAGTCTGCCTGACTGCTTTGAAAGCTCTCCAAACATTTTAAAAATATATGTATATTCCCAAGCACACTGCAGTTATGAACTTTATCTCTCTTATGGCCTCGTTTCACATTGAAATAATCTTTTTTAGTTATTGAGTCCTCCTCTGTATAAGCAAGGTTACGACCATCAATGCAAAATGTAATGACATAAAATGATTAGCAAATACGCCCATCTCTTTAACCCATAACAAACCATCACATCTCCTCTCTATCAATTTAAATGCCCATTGCATTCTTAAATTTCCAACAGAGACGACACACACACACACACATAAGGACCCTACATAAAGACCTCATTTGTCACTAAAAATCCTTCAGCCTTTTCCCATTCCACACATTCTTCCCTCCTTGATTAATTTAAGCTATGATTTAGATCTTTCGTCTCTTATACATGAAAGGCAGCATTATTAAATTGTGTATAATTGTTATAAGGACAATCATCATTTGCCCTTCTGCAAAATTTGTCCTTTGAGGAAGGGATTTTTTTTGCTAATGTTTCATGTAAATTAGAGGTCATTAGTTCTAGTAGTAGTAGTATATTTATTATTATTATTTAAATAATGATACAACAAGGTGGTTTGTTGGTTTAAAAAAAGGAAGGAATGCCAGAGCTCTGAGGCCTACGTTTTTTCTCTATATGCCTCTATGTCTGCAAGAAAAACTAACTAAGCATGCATGCATTCTTCAACGTGGTAAATTAAATTCATGCACACAAAGAGAGAGAGAGAAAAAAAGTATAAAATGATTAACGATCCCTTAGGAGACTCAACCTATTCCCCACTATTAAAAAAATGCAACAACAGTCATGTTTTTTGTAGAAAAATATATATGTATGATTTAATTGTTTTTGAAGGCTCTTCTATAGTTTATTGATATTTATAATTATGGAAGGTGTCGTTTTTAGCTTGAAGGTGAAGACAAGGTGTGGTTTTTTGTAGTTGCTGTTGTTTAATGAGTTTATTTAGAATGGCTTCAACATTTGCCGCAGGAGCAAAGAGAGTAGCTAAGAAAATGGCTGCTCAAATGAAAATCTTTTAGCCAATTAATATTTTTTTTGTGAGTTTTTATTTTTTTTTATTATGTTTATTATTAAATAGTAGAGTTATTCATATTTACCAAAATTTATAATTTAATGTATATTTTAATCTATTTTCGAGTTTAACTTTCATATATATATATATATATATATAATGACATAGTAGATAGTATATTGGCAAGAACCTATGGTTGTCGTAAGTAGATGGTTCAAAATAAATAGTATTATTAACATTTAATTGATTATTATTTTTGTTTAAATTTAACTAACATCTCGAGTTAGAATGTTATTATAAAAGGTATCACAAACTTGCTAATAAATATCAATTTCTATTTGAGAATTCAATTTTCTTTTTCTATTTATATCATTTATTTAGAATATATATAAACATTCATGTTGTCCCGGATTATGAGGAGTTAATTTATTTAATTAATATTAATATTAGTGTTATGGACGGTCCACTTAAATAAATTCGTACATACAATGAAAAACTGAAACTATGAAGTTATGCTTTATTTCATAGTGGCAAACGGGTTTTTTTTGATCCTTGTTAGACATCACAAGCCACGATTGGCATCCTTAAATCTGAGTCCACAACACAACTTAGCTTCATGATGACAAAAAAATTTAAGGACTTATAATTTTGAGGGTATCCATGTTCTAAAAGTTCATTCTGAGTTTAACGCAACTGTTCGAGAAAGTTTTATATTATAGGTATCTAGGATTTTATGTAGTGATATTTTGTAGGTTATTTTTCATATGATACCGAAATAAAAGAATGAATGTGACCCAAAAAAATATATATCAATATATACCAAATTGTAACAAAAATTAATTGAGAAAAAAGGTTATACCTTCTCTAAGATTGAAAGTTCTTCTAAATGTAATTATTATTGTTGTTGTGTAAAAGCCATCGATTATGCGTAATTTTTAAATACTGGATAAAAAATGAATACACCTACGATTAAAGGTATGATATAAAGTATGTATATTTAATTAAATGCATTATTTTTTTAATGTGAAGGTTATACTCGTTTTATATTTCACACTTATTGGTTCAGGAGTTAAAAAATAAATATGTTAGGCATCTATTTCGATGACGTCATCCTCAAAGTAACTCCACTGGCCCGTTCAATATTATCATTTAGCTGAATTCAGAGGAATAACTTTTTTTATTCCACAGTTCATAAAAATGATGTTAATGCGTAAAACTTTTTATGACTAAGTTTAACTTTACAATCATGAACTCATTTTTTATAACTCTCTTTCCTCAGAATTATACTCTTACGAACTTCACAAGCACACGGACTACCGAGTTTCCATAGCGGCCAAAAACCTAAACGGCGTTGGACCCGAGGCCTCGATAGAGCTACGAACTGAAGACGGAGGTAAGCATTTGAGTGATTTTTAATTTAGTTTTTATGAGGTTTAACACATTTTAAATAATTATTGGGGAGAACTCAATGGGTTATATGATGACGTATTTTTAATTTAGAAACGATTTACTGCTTAGGATAATATTTGTACCCGAAAGTACATAAACTATGGACTCAAGACCACTAAAACACATTGACTGTGTTTTATTCGGGCTTCAGGAGCCACCAAAATCATAATAACCGTACTATTCTAATTACAGTTATATAAGCACGATAAATCGGTTTTTATAGTCGGACATGTCGATGATATTTAAGCTTTTTAAAGAGTATTGTTCTATGACTGGCTCATCAATAAAAAATATCAATGTGTATGATAAACCTTTTTAATTTAATGATTGTTCATGGAGTCAACAAAAAGAAGCATTATTTTAAATCAGATAGTGTTCCTAGATTTTTGGAATATTAAATAAAATTTTATATTATAAAATATAAAATATGTAATGATTGTCAATAAATAAAATATGAAGAGAATAAGTTTTTTGATAATCCATATTATGGTCAAATACTCGAACTCAATGAAACAAGTCATAATTAAGACATTAAGTTGATATACAAACTAAAGGAATCAAATATGCTTTCTCACGTTAATTTATTTAGTGTAGGTCAAAGATTTATCAGAGTTCTTGGAGAATTAAGGGCTATAGTCTTAGGACTGTAAAAAAATATCACTATATATCATATGATAGTGTTCCAGGTATGTTTCATATCATTTTGTTATGTAGGTCAAAGATTTATCAGAGATGGTAGGAAATTAAGGGCTTATACTTCTAGGAGGGTAAAGTTTTAAACTGTCAAAAAATGTGTGAAAGTGTACCAGTTGAAAGTTTTATGATTATCAATATTATTTTAGAAACAAATAAAATCAACATTATAAGAGACTGGTTAATAATTAAAATTAAATACAAGGCATTTTTCTATTTGATTGGAAACTGGTAAAAAGTAATAATCGATGGTGAAAGCGTTTTGCAAGTCGCCATAGTAAATTCAAAAGCTCTTATGAAAAGACTATCAAATTAATAGAATTAAAACCAATGAATAAAAGTTATTATTAATGCCGACAAGCGAAAGGTATACAAGCTTTTAATTTGAGATACGTCAGGAAAATAATCACGATGGGAGTCATCATGCAAATCAAATATTCGCCAATATTAAATTAAAAAAGCTAATCAATTGCCCAAACAGACTATCAACTTACATAGAATTAAAACCTTTTTATAATAAAGTTATTATACTGCCGCAGCTGACATTGTATAACAGCTTTTAAATTGAAGATACGTCAGTAAGATAAGAACGAATTGGATTTGCAAGCCATCAGCCAATCAAATATTTCCCAACAACGAGAAATTAAATGAAATAATCAAAACCTTAAAAGATTATCAAAAAATTTATACTTTTAGGTCATAAATTTTTGTTGCTATTCTTTTAAGTACATTTGAATATTATTATTTCATAAGAAGTTAATTGTATAACCTATGTTTTTACTTGCTTGTTGCTATGTATAGTATTATAAGAACCACTTTGTTGATTTTCAGCAAGCAATAATTTAAACTATAATGTTATTTTGCAGGTTGTTATGCAGGTTTGTCAATTTTGCTTGACTGAAATAATGAAAAAATAAAAACTTACAAAAATATTTACTGTTGTAGGTGCATTCAAACGGTTAGCAATATTCGGTGATTTTCAAAAGCGAAAATGAACATTATATAACCAAATATTTATTCGCCAGGAGTATCTTTTTTCTGATTGGCAATAAATAGTTTTCTGGACTTATTTTTCTTTTCAATATTGTCAAAGAAATCGAAAATGCTTCGTCGAAACAAATAAGATCAATCCAACTTATGAAACGGCTTAAGAACTGATGAATTCTAAAAAAAGACAAGACAAACCCGTTTTATAAGCAGTTTGAAAAAAGTGATTATATGTATTTTCCATTGTCACAGTAAAAAAATTCTAATAAATGAAAATTATTTTACTCATACAAGCCTCAACGGCCTCAGGGGTTAGTCATCATAAATATTTTACTTAACAATAATAATTTTGGTTTACAGCAATCCAAGACTAGAATATATTTTCAGTCATTTTCGGTCTCCAGGCGTCATAAAATAAACAATTGTCTTTATTTATTATATACACATAGAGAAAACGTTGCGTTTCCAACATTGCAAGTACAATAAAATCATTGTTATATTTAGATATTATATTTAGTATATGTTCATTCTATTGCACCATGTTTTTTTTTTACCACATAAATCCCAAATGAAAAATTAGAACATACCTATAAAAAAATTATGTCAAGAGTGATTCGCAAAAAAAAAATTGCTTGACAACACGAAACGTGAATATTTATTTACATATATGTATACAGTAATAATATCTAATGATCTTGCGGAAAATAAAGAAGGCAATTCGCAGAGTTTTTTTGCATGTTTTTCATTGCGTTTAATGCAAAAGGATTACTACAAAAAAAGTTATATAGATACACCTTTTAAAATATATAATCAAAAATAGATTACCCAGTCCTTTAACTAGTTCAAATATGCACGAAAATATTTTTTAAAGGGAAGTAAGAATAGATAACACATAGATAATATTTTGCTAGGGAAAATGTAATTAACGGAAAAGGAATTAAAAAATATTTAAAAGACTTTCATTGATAAGTAAGAGAGCTGATTTTATCATTGGGGGTTTGTCTATTTTGTTAAAAGAACGTTTATCAATGAATGTAAATGCAATTTTATATGGATTGCTATGTTAAATATGAAAACATCAAAAATGGTTTTTTTTAAAGCTAAGAATTTTGTAAAAGTTTTTCGTGAAATTTGCTGATACTTATATTATTTTTTTTGTTGTATAAGTTTTATATAACAAATTTTTTTTTGTTTTATAGCAACTAAATCCGACTATCTTTCCATTATATTGAAAACATTAGAAAATCCAATTGAGTTGCTACTTTTATAACATGAAAAACGGGATTCAAATAGGAAGTTTATTTTTGAATTCAGCAACTACAGCGGATTATTGAAGAATTTAAAGTATCACAAAATTCAATTGACCGTTTTTATACAATGAAAAATAGAAAGGAATCGAATCAATTGACATGCAGGTTATTTGCCAATTCTGTTCAATATAATGCTAGTATCCGACTGGGTATAAATAAGCAATCTAGCGTGTAAATTAGTCACTCGAATCTAGGATCTTATCAATGAGGTAGTCCAAAACTGACCATCCCCTCTCGGGAGGATTCGAACCTGTGCCCTCAACATTGAGAGTTGAACACGCCTTAACACACTGAGCTATCACACTCCTTTTGCAGTTTTAATAGTAACTAGAGGCATATATACACTCAGAGAGTGCAAACCTCCGCCGTCATGAGCCTTCCGAGGCGGATTTTTCACGACTGGGGAGGCGTAGAGAGACGGGGGAGGGTTCCCCTAGACGGAAATTCCGAGAGGAACACGCTCCGGCACCCAATTTCACAGCACAGCGACATCTATTGGCAGAGTAGGCTAACTTGGAAAATTAGTAGTATTTAGCTCATTTGGCGCCTTAATTCTGCACTCAGAGATGCCAAAATTTAATCACTTCTTCTTTTGGCACTTCCAACAACTCCACAAAATTTCATCCAAATCCGTTCAGTACTTTTTGAGTTATCCTGCTGACAAACCAACAAACGCCAGTGAAAACAATACCTCCTTCGGCGGAGGTAATAAGGCAAAAAACGATCCCCTACATTCATATAGAGATCCAAAAGTTTTTGTTTAAGTATGAAGAGTGAAGTTGATCCTTGCAAAAATATTCCATAGCTTCGTTTATATTTATATAAGAATAAAAAGTGTTATTATAAATATGTTCAGAAGTATATAGATAAAAAAGATATTCATGTTTGCGAATATATGATTACTAATATATCTTCACTATATTTTTCAATATTAGCTCAAAATGTCAAATATTCAAACTCAAATATTTTTTGAAAGCAAGTGAGCTTTGTGGAAGAGAGGAAAGGGTCTGTTATATCAACCTTATTGAAAAAACTATACACGCCATCTTGGTAGTGATCACTGTTCATTATTCAGTTCTTTCAATAAATATTCCCAATTCGAACATTAAATTATGCATTTTTTAATACTTCAAGTACCTGGAAAATATGATTTTATTTTAAAAAAATCTTTAATTTCAGAAAATTTGAGCTTTTAATAAAATTATAAATTAAATATTACTTATTTGATTTATCATACATTATCTTAAGTGTTTTATGTATTCTATTGTGCATATCATAAAATGAACTGTTGAATAAATAAAATGAACTATACAGTTTATTTATGCTTTTTACGCAATTGTTGAAGAGAGTTTTACTTATTTACTTATATTTGTATTTTAGTGTAGTTTGTATTACACCGTATTGTTTGTTACAATTATTGAAGAAAATTTCGTGATCGATTTTTTTAAAATCTTTAATTACATGGTATATCAAATCTAAAAGGATGTATAATAATTTTCATTTCTTTAAATTATTAAGTATCAAATACTACTTAAAAAGTATTTGGGAAGTGCTATAGCCTAGACTGAGGGTGTTTGCTTAATAATTTATTCGTTTAAGATTTACTGTTGGAATAATTAAATAAAAAATCTCATTTTTTCTGTGCGCTTAAACAAATATATGTATTATGTAGCTCAAACGTAAATTACATGAAGAAAATGATTTATATGCCGAAAAAATGATTATTTCTCATTAGAAACAGGAACAAAAATCAACGTCTTACCACAGGGAATAATAATAACCATTGTGTTTGTGTTGAGTATATGATTAATTCAGGGGTTTCGGTTGCTATTCAAATATAATCATATTTACACCATCAGCCAAGACAAACCAAAACTAACTTTTTTCTGTGACCACAATTCATGACATATCAAAAATATTTTCATAGTTCCGATGTTTTTCCATGGATGTGTTATTGATTAAGTGAAAATGCTGTTTGGATGTGAACTTTTAAACAGAGTTAATATTTATTTTGCTTCTGACATTACTATTCAGAAACCGGATAAAATCATTTCATTCTTTGTATGATAAAACAATGAATATCCTTCAGTTAATAGTTTATATAATTATATTGATGGTTTAAATAAATTGAACTTTTTTAACAATTGTTATATTTTCAGGCGCTAAAAGATTTTCAAGGATTTTTTTTTTGTTAATTGTATTCAAAAATGCATCTACTCTCTAGGATATAGTTAATGTGAGCGATGATATAGGCTTAAAAAGACCTACTAATCAAATCGGTATTACAGATAGTCTCTTT
>CP045904.1:2506993-2538437 GCA_013387185.1 Caligus rogercresseyi | reverse complement strand
AAGTTTATGACCTCCAGGATCAATAAGGAGAGGTTCTGTAGTGACGTCAGCTGAGGTCATGGGGGAGTGTTTTGAAAGAGCCACGCTGCGACGTGCGGGTCAGTTGAAATATAGATATTAAAGTGAAGTGAAGTGTTTTATTATAATGTCTAGAAAGGGGAGTCAGACGACCTCGGGATTGTCGTCAGAGACACAAGCTATCACGGCCCTGTCTAATTTAAAATTAGTAGACGTCGTACCCAGATACGACGGAACGGGGGAGCTACAAGTATGGATCCGCCAAGTACAGATAGCTAAAGATTTGTTGGGATTCAACGAGGTTGCTCGGCTTATCCCACTCTTCCTTAGTGGAAGGGCCTTCTGCGTGTATGATCAGCTGAGCTCGGATGATAAGGGAGATGAGGAAAAAATATTCAGGACCTTGAGGAGGGCTTTCTCTATGAATCCGTTCACAGCGTGTGAGAGACTGAGGACGAAGAGGTGGTCCACTGAGGAGTCCGTGGACGTGTGCTTAGCGGAAATCAAGGAACTTATTTGCTTGATGGGCGTTCCCGATTCCTCAAGGTTGGTATTGCTGACGTTTATTTCCTCCATGCCTGCCGACGTGGCGGCTCGGATGAGAGCAACGCCAGGGGTCCTTGAAATGAGCGAAGACGATCTCACTTCAATGGCTCGCGCTCTCACTAGTGAGCACCAAGCTCGCGAGCCCTGGAGTCTCAGTTCGAAGTGGGTCTTGTGGCCAGATCCCAGAAGGCGCTTGCTTTCGGTGCGGGGGCCCCATCGGGCGAAAGAGTGCCAAGAGCGGAGGCGTTGCTTTGCGTGTGGCGAGGTTGGACACTTGGTCAGGTACTGCAAGGGCATGGGAAACGATTCAGGGGCCTGCTCCGCGCCTGCAGCTCCCCCCAAACCAGAGATGGCGCGACCAGCCCGAGGATCCCGGTAATCATCCAGGGTCAAACTGTCTGGGGGTTAGTGGACACCGGGTGCTCCCAGACCATAGTTAGAGCCGGTGCATGGAAGGGAAGGCTCGTCCCGTCCGACAAAAGGATCGCGACAATGGACGGATCCCTCATCGAGTGTTTGGGAGAGGCAGACGTTAGGCTCACCGTCAGGGATCGGACTCACAGCGTCCGAGCGATAGTAAGCTTCAACCTCATTAGTGGAGTGGACGTCATCTTGGGCCACGACATCCTGAGAGGATACCGGATCCTCTTCGATCGGGGAGAGTTGGTACTTGGAGCATGCGCGGAGGCAAGGAGAGAGGTCGAAGTGGTCAAGGGCGAAAATTTTGAGGTCGTTTTCGACGGAGTGTCCTGGACTGCCAGGTGGCAGTGGAAGGAGGAGCCAAGACTAAGGAACCGTACTAGCCAATACGAAGTCCCCGGCAAATTGAGGGGTAAGTTCAACGAGGAGGTGGAGAAGTGGGTCGAAAGAGGATGGCTCAAACCGAGGGCCCCTAACTACGGGGGACTGTTGCCCCTGATGGCGGTGGAGCACAAAAGGAAGGGAAAGGTTCGACCCGTGCTGGACTTCCGCGAGCTGAACGAGTTCGTGTCATGCAGTGGAGCTGACGCAGACGTTTGTGGGGACAAACTGAGGTCATGGAGGCAATTCCCGGAGAATAGCGCCCTTCTCGATCTCAAGGACGCCTACATGCAGATTCGCGTAGCAGGGGAGTGCTCCTCCGCGATGCGGGTCCAGTTCAAGGCCGAGCATTTCGAACTTACCCGGGTCGGTTTTGGACTGAATTGCGCCCCCCAAATCATGAAAGCCGTGCTGTCGTATGTGTTGTCAAGAGACGAAGATGTGTCGTCTGCAACAGACCACTACTACGACGACATAATTATCAACCTCGATAAAGTTTGCGCTGACAGGGTGAAGAAACTTCTCGTCGAATACGGCCTCGAGACGAAACCCATGGAGAAGATTGACGGAACAAGTGTGCTCGGGCTAGATGTTTTCAGAGCGCGCAATGGACGTCTCAGGTGGAGGAGGCTTGGTGAACCGTGCGACGTGATTGAAGAGCAAATGACGAGGAGGGAAGTATTTTCGTGGTGCGGAAAAATTGTTGGACATTACCCTGTAGCTGGGTGGTTGAGAATAGCGGTGAGCTTTTTGAAGAGGTCCTGTGGAGAAGGCTCATGGAGCAGTAAAGTAGGGGCGGCGACGAAGAAGATGATGAACGAGATTTCGGAGAAGATCATGGTCGCGGACCCAGTCCAAGGTGTGTGGAACGTTGACTGCAATGGAACTTTTGATGTGTGGTGTGACGCGAGTTCAATTGCTATCGGTGCCGTCATAATCAAGAACGGCGATATAGTGGAGGATGGTGCCTGGATTAGAAAAAAAGATGATGGAGCTCATATCAATATAGCTGAGCTAAACGCAGTGATAAAGGGTGTCAACATGGCCCTGAAATGGGGTGCCAAAAGCATGGTAGTTAAAACCGATTCTGCCACTGTTTTCTCATGGCTTAACACACTGCAAAGAGGCGCAAAGAGATTGAGTGTGTCCGGCGTGTCGGAAATGCTCGTGAGGAGAAGGATCGCTCTCCTTGGCGAGCTGTTTATGGAGTACGGCACAGAGTGGCGTGTCGATCTAGTGAGATCAGAGAAAAACCATGCAGACCCATTAACTCGCGTGCCTAAGAGCTGGCTCCTTGATAACCGGACCAACGAAAATTTAATTCGTAAAAGCCATCAAATGCACCATAGGGGAGTGGAGGGCACCCTCCATTTTGCGAAAAAAACGGGGGCCGAAGTACCGTTGAGTCTTGTCAAAGACATTGTGAAGAGTTGCTCCGAGTGTAGTTCAATTGATCCGGCCTCCAAACAGTGTGGAGTAGGGTCCTTATCGGTCGATGAAAACTGGCAGAGACTCGCAATGGACGTCACACATGTTGGAAATGTTAAGTTTCTCACAATTGTGGATTGTGGGCCTAGCAGGTTTGCAGTTTGGAGGGCATTAAACAGCGAATCCGAAACTGAAGTATGCCAAAAGGTTGGAGAAGTCTTCAGTCAAATGGGCCCACCTGGTGAAGTGCTCTGCGACAATGGGAGGACTTTCCGGTCGGGCAAATTTTCCTCAACGCTGTCCGAGTGGGGAGTAGCACTCAAGTTTAGATGTGCTTACAGGCCGTCGGGTAATGGGATCGTGGAAAGGAACCATCGAACTATTAAGACCTCGGCGGCCCGTGCACAATCATCTATCAATCGGAGCGTCTACTGGTACAACCTCACTCCTAGGAGTGACGGGGGCTTAATACCAGCAGCCTCAATTTTCAAGGATGAGTGGAGGAATCCTTTCCTTGTGCCCGTTCAGGAAAGTGAAGCTGCAAGCGATAATGAAGAGGCCGAATTCTGTGTGGGTGAGGAAGTTTGGGTGAAGCCACCCAATGCCAGGTGCACGGACCAGTGGAAGAGAGGCGTTGTTTCGGAGGTCAATAGCCCGTTTAATATCGAAGTCAACGGTGTTCCTAGACACCCAAAGGATTTGAGAAGAAGAGCCGAGGGACCGAGGGACAGACGCGATCTACATTTAACAGCCCATCACGAAAGACCAGAAAGAACGAAGAAGCGGCCTCGGAGATTGGAGGACTACGTTTGTGATGAGGACATCATAGGGGAATGTAGTGACGTCAGCTGAGGTCATGGGGGAGTGTTTTGAAAGAGCCACGCTGCGACGTGCGGGTCAGTTGAAATATAGATATTAAAGTGAAGTGAAGTGTTTTATTATAATGTCTAGAAAAGGGAGTCAGACGACCTCGGGATTGTCGTCAGAGACACAGTTCTAGAGAAATATTTATTAAACAAAAAATACACATTAGACAATTATGGTCAACTTTTATTCAATGTGTCCTCCTCCAGCTTCCACCACAGTCTCCACACGGGACCTGAATGCCCTCACTGACCTGAACACCTCCGCAGCCTCCAAGGACATGGCCACAGACGTGATGGACGACTTAAGGGCCTCCACAGAGTTGTGGTGGGTCGCACAGGCCTCCCCCTCCAACTTCCCCTACAGTAGTCACAGGGTTGAGATCTGGGGAGTTGAAGGGCCAGGTCTGAGGATCCCAGAAGTGAGGCACGTTTTCCTTGAGCCATGCCTGCACAGTCTTGGCCTTGTGGGCGGGGGCAGAGTCCTGCTGAAGGTGTACTTCCTCCCAGAGGCCACAGTGTCTATCCAAGGCTTGACCACGTTACTGAGGACCTCCAAGTACACCTCCTGGTTGACCTTTTGCTTGGGCTCAAAGAAGTGTGGCGGCATGACGTGGCCCTCACTGCTGATGACACCCAGGACCATCACTGCAGCCGGGTTCTTTGTCCTGAAGACCATGGGGACCTCAGAAGCCTCCCTACAGATCCACCTGTCATTCTGCCTGTTCCTCTTTTTGTCCAAAGTGAAAATCTTCTCATCACAGAAGAACCTCAGGTGCCCACCAGTGTTCTTCAGAGAGCTCAGAATTTTCCTGCACCTGGCCTCCCTGGTGGCCTTCATCTTGTCTGTCAGCAGGTGCCTGACCTTCATGACGTAGCTCTTATATCCCAGGTCATGTTTTATGGCCCTGAATATGGTGCTGCGATGCACAGAGCGGTCCTTGGCCAGGGCAGACATGGACTTGGTTGGGAAGGCATTGATGGACTTCCTCAGGCCAGCCAAGAACCTGGGTTCCTCTTCCTGTCACTTCTGGGGCTGTGTTTGGACCTGCTGGACATCCCCGTGGCCTTGTACCTGTTGATGATGGTATAAACAGTGCTAGAGGGGTACTTCAGGAGGCTGATAATCTCCTGGGCCGAGCGGCCTGCGCGGTGCAGCTCAATAACGGCAGACCTCTTCTCCTGCTCCATCGTGATGGCAAACAATTGTTTTTGTTTTCGATCTTAAATTTCACAACAAGTATTCACACAACCTCTCACAGCTAATTTCACCCATGCAGATCTCCTCCTTATTAATCTGGATGGCTGTGAACTTATTCCAAATTTACCTGCACAGCCCTGTATATATATATATATATATATAATATAATAGATATATATATATATATATATATATATAGATAATATATATATATAGATATATATTATATAATATATCTATAATATATATATATAGATAGTATATATATATATATATATATATATATTTCTTCGGTGAATGGAGAGTCAATTCACTTTCATGGTAAGAGTGACCGAGAACAGACAGGAAAGTGGTAATTAGCGGAATCCGAGCACACAATGGAGTGTCGTCCATTGTATGTTTTTATGTTTATTATCCCTCTCTGTATCCTCCATGACATTGTAGTGTAATTGAAGATGAGACTTTATTTACCATACCTTATAGAATAAGGAGACCTTATATTCGCCTTTAAGGTTTTATAGTAACAGAGGGAGGGCGTCCTCAGTGTTAAGAATGATACATCACGTTATATCATGATGGATAACACATGTTGTGAAAATGACAGTTTAAATATAACTTAGTTATAGTTTATATGTACATGATCACACATGTAGCCCGATTGCTTTGGGTCTTTTCAAACTAAATAATTTATAAAATCCTCATAGCTTCTACATAGTGGTTATCTATGAATATTATATAAAGTCGCTTGGCGCAGTTGATGGGTAAAATATAATGAAGCCTTCGTAGTTATGATAGATTCCACACATAGTGATGACACGTGAAGAAGCAACGCCTAATCTCCAGCAATCAAAAATGTTGCAGAGCTGCTATTTCATGGCTCCGTATCTCCTCTCATAAAGTATGTATACCAACGGGAATGGAATGTAGCTAATATGTAAATATTTGGGCTACTTTCTTCCTCTTGACTCTTTTCCCATATGTGTCTCATCAGCTAGAAAACGAATTATAAACAATTACAAAAAATAGCGAATCTACCCACAACCAGTACATATTTATTGAATGATCAAATTTTGACCTTGCATTTTATAGTCATCATCAGTAAACGCTTTAGTGAAGCTGGTTTAAGCTTGATGCATGGTAACCAATGCATCCACTTGTTGGGGACCTACAAAAATGGTGTTTTCATAGTCCAAGGTATTCATATATCAATTGGTCTTTCTTAAAATGATATGGCTACCTTATAACAATCAAGGCTTAAGTTTATAATCTTAGAAATATGTTGATTTATATAAGAAATAAGAATCCTTCAAACATCAAATGATTGAATGCATTACAGTTTGTTTATTCAACAAACCGAATGAAGGAAGCATACTAACTCATTTGGTAAGCCTGTTCAACTCTCAATGTTTAGGGGCAGGTTCGCCGTCCCGAGTGGGCAACCTCATCTAAAGGATCCATGGTTACTTTGAGTAAGCAAGCCATAATTATTAGTCATATCCACACGAATAATATTATAATAAACCCTAAAAGGTTGAAAAATGTAAACAATAACGTTCACTTTTTAAGGGCTTTTTATTTGCCTAGTAATAATAAAATATCTTATGAAATATTATAAAAATAGGTTTGATCTCCTGCTTTACGTTTTTATTATATTTATCATTGACGTTGTCATAAGTATGTGTAAAATTTCATTGAGTCATGAGTATCGTTAAATCATAATATATTTGTTATGAATTATGTTACAACCATGAAGATAAAGAGTTCTTTCATCCATGACTCCAGTTTCTTAAATGAGTTTTGTTTTGTAAGCATATCCTGACGTAATTACACCTACATAGAACTAAAGCGTTAAATTAAAGTAGCGCATGCATAACATAAAATTCTTCTTTTTTTCCCAAAAGGAATTGGCAATTTTTTTAGTTCTTCTTTAGTCCGTAAGGGACCCTTTGATGCTAGAGGTCTTTGAAAATAATAACAAAGTCTTTTATTATTTATATTTGGAGACTTTTTTATCTTGAAAAAAGTGTTTTGCGAGTGTCTTATGGATTCCGTATTTTACTTAATCCATTTAAACCGGTTTTAAATGGAATGTGACGTAATTTCATGGACTAGCGACATCTAACGTTAAAGAAAATAACCAAAATTTTGGCCCATTTTTTTTGTTTACTTTTTCCTTGCATGCGCTACTTTACTTGAACGCTTTAGATAGAACTGTTTGTCCCTAATTGCCGTGATTTATTCATTCTTCCATTTCTTTTATTATTATTATTATTTCGTTGATATCAGAACGTGTTGGAATATTGTTGGGAGGGGGCTCTTCCCAAAGCATTACATATAGTACACTTTTATTAAAGCCCTGTTAAAAAAGGGAAATATAACTATTTGCACTGGTTTAATTTTTGGCTGAAATGACACATTTGCTTACTAATTAAAATGAGACCCTACTTTCATCATTTGTAGACAAACGAAGCACGAAATATCTAGGGAAGGCTTTTTTCTTACTCTCTAATACTCTAAAAACATCGTCTACTACTACTAATAATAATATTAATTGACAGGGATACAGAATTAATTAAAGGGGATTATTCCTTTATTCCTTCCGGGGTTAAGAAGCCCTAGGAGAAGGGGCTGCCTCTCCCCCCTCAGAGATATTTTTTGTTATTGCCGTTGTTCAGCTTCCGACTTGTCAATAAAGATCAGACATCCCCCCCCCCCCCTCTCTCTCTCTCTCTCTCTCCACTGACACATCAGTCATGATTAAAGTTAGAATGACTCAGCAGGGACTTGGTTGGATCATAAAGGACAACAATTGAGAAGGGAGGTGGGGGAATTATCTAATTGATTCCTCACCGTCCCACGATCTGCCCGAATTAATATCGAAAGACTCGTAGTTGTAAACAGAATACAAAGTACAGCATTCCTTTCATATCACAGAAAGGCGGGTAGTTGATGACCCTTTAATATGTACTTTGAATCAAGAGTTTATGATAAAAATATACATAGAAGACCCTTAAACAACACACACTTTAAGCGTGATTGGTTGAAAGAAATGGAGAGGGAATAATTTATAATCTAAAGTATTTGATTATGCTATAAATGGGGATAACAAAAGAGTTGTGTTCTTTTAAACATGAATGGTTGAAAGAAAAGTAGAGGAACTAATAAAAATAAGCAGAAGGAGATTTACTGGAATTCAAATTTATATTTGTCATATATAAAACTATTATTAGGTTGGGCAAATCATCATCAATTTTTAAAGCCCTTTGTTTTTATGGTAAAATTTTGTGTAGAATCCTAATCTGGCCAAAAAAAAAATTATCTCAGTTGATGTCTTACATGGCTAACACTAAAAAAAACCAAATGGTCGCTAAAATAAACTAATTTTGACCGAAAAATTATTTAAAAAGGGAAATGTTTCTTCCGGTATGTCTTTATATAGATTTTCTTGGTAAAGGAATCCAAAAATAACAATTTATGTTAATAAATCTTCCTATTAAGAGATACCATCAATATTTATTGATTTTTTTAACCTAAATTAGCGGTTTACGGCGTAAAATTGTTTGTTGGAAAACATTATAACAATATTAAGCTGTGCTTGACATTATCAACAAGACATAGGATCTCAAAATATTAAAACATGAAGTTCCATATCAATTGTTTAGTATCATATACCTATAAACACTATTTCCTCACACTTAAACATTGTTTGAGCAGTGTGTTTACATCTGTAATTAGATCTGACTCTGGCTTAATGGCATTTTCTAATCAATTGTTTTTTCATGAAAACTTTTCCATTTTAAATCTCTCGTCAACTTTGACTCCTTTCACGAATATCTGGTGCTACTGTAGCTCTTAAGTAGCCTATCTCTGACAGCAGTGGTTTTTCAGACAGCTTTTCAATCAAGTCAAGATAATCTCTTGTAATGGGACCTTGGTGTCCCTTACACATCTCAAGCAACGTCATTGTCCTTTCCGCTTTGTTTCTTTTGAACTGATCTTTCTTTATTTGTGCAATTTTTTGGTGATTTTGACGGAGTGCAAATAGTAAGATTCACGATTCTAACAGCGATTACATTTGTCGACGTTCTTGACCATTTCCATCATTTCTGCTTTTCATCGTCACTCAGCTTAGAGAAGGATAGATCTGTTTTGTGGTCACAACATACTTGTGACATTGAGTGTGGACAGATGTAGATCCTTCACTTGCTGCAATACGGACATCAAATTTACAAATTCAGACTCACAGCCTAGGTTTGTAAGTGGAGCGACCTGCGGTTTGGTTTCATCATATAAACATACCCATCTCCACTCACTACTGGTTTACTGGAAAAATTATGCTAACTGTCGTTCTAGTGTATCTATCACCTCCAAGTACTGCGCCATAAAGTCTACTTTGTCTATCATCTGCACATACAAGATTATCTTTTGCTTCAGGTCTGGTATTTTGTTTAAAAAATGATTGTATTTAGGAACAGTTTTGATTTCTTTTTTCTTCTTCATTACCTCATCCATCTATGTCTAGAAGATCCATCAAAGGAAAAAGAGACCTGTCCTTTTGTATCTATGTCGAAACTGCTAATACTAGCTTGTTTGCATTGATATCTCCAACAGCGTCAAAGAATATATAGCTGATGTCTACATGACAATCATTATTTGGCAATTTCTGGAATTCTTCCAAATCTATTCGCTGTAAATCCTCTTAATCCATCATGCTTGATTCCTTGCGACTCCATCCACGAGTATACTCATTATATAAGGAAACAGAGTGAGGTGCATGGATAGGGGATAGCAGCTTCAAGATTGCAATCATGCTAGAGTGTGAACACTGGACCTTAGATATAACACCTTTTCACAGCATTCACGTAGGTATAGTAATGTCTGACCACCGACTTTAATAGATTTAATAATAATATTATTAATTTAAAATGAATCATTCAACATGATTCATCGTCCTTTGATGTTTTAACATTGATTGAACTTTTATATTTCACTTCATATATCTTTTGCTTACTGGAGACAATTTTTATTTGCCATTTTAGTATTTACTGGGACATTTCCTGAGACCGTTTGCGCCACACATTTTTTAAGGACTTCTAGCTTTAACTTAATATATCGGTGTGGGATTTCATAATATTTTTAATGATTAGGGGAGTGATGCCACTTCTCTATAACTGTTAAATAGGAGGGAATCCGTTGTTTACATTTACAGATCCATCTTTTTTGCTACAAGAGATCCTTTAAGACCTTCAATGATGCCCCCTTGATGCTTCCCCTTTCGAAGCTTAATATGAAGAATTCAAAAGGATTGTCCATCATTAATGGATATCTATTTTGATGTAATCACAGTATTATTTTCATAATTGTCAAGAGAAGGGGAAAGAGGCTATTCAGAAAACATTGTTCTATAGCGTCTGGTAGATATCAATTTACGTATAATTTATAATTGTGTCATCAATTTATCAGCATAAAATATACAGCTATACGAAAAAATAGGCTTTTATGATGTCTGAAGGGTGAAAAGTCTTTATTTAATTTTATGAATATGCCGAAAAGTATAGATGTAATTGAATATCATGCCGAAATTAGGAACGGAGCCGAATATAAAGCATGATACTTTATATTATTTTATATATTTATGGTAGTTCTACTCTTAATAATAATATTGTCCCTTCTTCATGGCCCTAGATCCATACCATTAATCAATCCATACCAATAATTATATTGATAGAATAATGAAACTTCTCATACTCAAGAAAAAATAATGATGATTCTGTTGTATCATATCTGTCGATAAATGGATCATTACTCCGACTATCGGACATTGATAAATAACGTATTGACAAATAAAACATGTTATGGGTGAGATTGCAAGAGCAACTTTTGTTTTATTCCTAAATATCATGCTAAAAATACTAAATGTTTCTTCAATTTCTACAAACAAAAGGTTGTCCTTGCAAAAGCTATAGAAAGTTAAAGAAACTTCAAAACATTTAAAAACAGATTGAGACCAGCAAATACTCTATCCTCGCTCCAAGATAAAAAATAATTAACTATCAATCACGCCAAGAAAAAATTCTTTCATTGGAATGATAATTGTGGTAATGCTTCTAAAATCCTTGAAGATACAACGCTATTAAAGTGAATTCTTCAAAGAACTCGTTTTGTAAAAAAACAATTGTAAAAAGGGAGTGCGATAGCCGTGTGCGTTAAGGCGTGTTCAACTCTCATGTTGGGGGCGCAGGCTCGAATATTACCGAGAGGGATGGCCATTTTTGGTCTACCTCATTGATAAGATCCTAGGTTCGATAGACTAATTATAATATTATAATGCTTATTTATATATTGTCGGATGCAATTCCATCGAACCAAATAGGTAAAAAAAAAATTTCTATTTCATATGATTAAAAACTAAACTTTACAGCCAACATATCAAATTGATGAAATATATTTTTTTCATTGATGTACTTTAAATAGTCAACTGCCCTTAGAAGTTCAGTATCTCACCATTTGTCAACAAACAACGTTAGTGGAATCCCCGATTTCTTAGTAGGAATTATGAAATACATATGCAGTCATAATCTCACCAAAAGTCTGGCTTCCTTCCTTAAATGAACTTTTGTTTCAAGAGTCTGAAGCCGGAAGGTCATCAACAGCACCAAGGATTTTTAACATATTTTTAACATAATTAACAAGTTCAAATTACAAGAACCCATCTTCCAGGACTTTTTCATTTTTTTTGTTATAACAATGGCCTTTAAAAAAAATTAACTTGCTTTCTTAAAGTTACGTCTACATTACTTTGCTTTTAATCTCCCACCCCAAATTTGATCTTATAAATTTCATTAAACTACCTTTTCATAATCGTTTTATGTGTTTTGTTGCAAATAAGTTAATTAACCTGTATCCCGGCGAAAATAAAAAAACAAGGGTAGAAGGATTAAGACCTATACAGCGATCTAAATAATGACTGGATACTCAACAGAGTAAAAAACTCAGTCTTCTAAAATAACTCTTCAATGCTTAAGATGTCTGCCGATTAAAAAAATGCATATAATTGTTTGAGAAGTAATAAACAAAAGGAAATTTATAAAAAATCCCTTCATATCACACCCTATGTCATTTTTGAACAAAAAATAGTATCTAAAAATGACGTCACTGGATTTATCTTTTGTCATCTATCCCTTTTTTCTACTCCTCCTTAAGAGTTGGTATATTGACTGCTCAAGTGACAATTATAAGTATTCCTTCCTACTCTTTTATGTATCATTGTCTTTCATGATATATATATTTCGTCTTATAAGGGACTTAAGATGGATCCCAACAGCTGCAATCTCGGTTATCGCTCTCCCCTTCTTTTATTTAGTTTATGGTGCACAAAAGTAATTATATCGGACGTGGGAACTGTATCCATTCTTGCCTTCCAAACAGCCCCAACCTTCTTTATTTCTTCTCCCCCCCCCCCCTTTTATGAATATTCCATGATAAATAATGAACACCGATTGACTAGATTATTTAATATATCTGATAAATTGAAATGATCTAAAACTATCATTCTTCAGTATGCAAACTTTTATTGGGATACGAATAAAAACCAATGAAAATGACAATTACATTTAATGCGTGTAAATCTCATGTTTTAAAGTATGAAACAATACTTTTATTTTGCAAATTATAGGTTATTACAACTAAGACTGGAGGATGAAGAAATGGTTGACTTCGAGCTAGAATGTCTTGCAGGGAATGAGTGGACGGTAAGAAAACATTTGCGGTTTTAAATAAAGAGAGAATGACGTACAGGGGTCCCAATCATTTGTGAGAAGATACCTTAAGACATATAAAGTATTTATATGAATAGTTATTTACTTCGCATCTTTTATTATTCGTACTTTTTCTATTCCCTTGAACATTCATTTTTAGTGTCTATTTTCAAAGTCAAATTTAATTAAACCCTTTCATTGAAAAATGAAATAGCCAAATTTGATCAACTCGGAAGGATCTTATCTTTGATAACATGGATACAGAGGGAATAAGTTGATAAGTCATCGAATATTTCTTTTGAATATCTAACAAAACATCTCAAAACTACTAATATTTCTGCCAGACTCTGCCATTTGTTTTAGTGTTCATTTACAAGTCTCTGACATATGAGAGAAAGACGTCGATTTGATAAATTGTTACAACCATGTATCCAAATAGAGGTTTCAGCAAATTAGAATTATGATTCTCAATCATGGACACGTTATGAGAAGGCCCAAATTGAGGCCAATTTTATATAGAAAAGAGAAAACGACTTTTTTTTGTTTATGATTATTGGCTCCTTGCCCTTGATAACTAAATTTCAGATTAGTCAGCTTAATTATAGTTAAAATGCTTTAAACACAGTCATATATAATAGAGTAAAGTTAATTCAAGTTGGCAGTAGAATACTGAATTGAATAATATAACTTTCAAAAATATAACTTGTTTAATTCTAAAACTTTGTCAGATATTAACCTACAGTTCTTTTATACATTACGTAATGAAGTTTACTCTTAGGAACCGTTATCAGCTGTCAAATTTAAACTCAATTAGTTACATAGGTGTGCTTATGAGACTACAGTCCACTCTTTCACATTTAGATCATTCCCAATCTCCAGTCTTAGTTGTATAAACATAATTATTATATACTTAGCTGCTTTACAAAACAAATAACATAGAGGAAATATAATAATAAATACAATTTACAATCATCCTTGATGCGACACTTTATTTAGTGAGGATGTGAATAAGGGCTGCTGCCTCCCAGAATGCTTCCACCTCCTCCAGCACCGGGCGGGGTTCCGTGGAGGGCTGTGCCCATTGTGGATGCCGAGTGTCCTCCAGAGGATGAAGATGAGGATGAGGCACTCATGATCCCTGCAAGAAGTCCGCATTCCACGGCCACTGAGAGGGTGTCGTGGATGTAGATGTAGGAGTCCACTGAGGAGAGTGCCAGATCGTGACACCGGGCCAGGTGGCGAGAGTAAGATGGTACGTTGACTTCTCCGCGGGAGCGGATTTGGCAGAGGAGAGTGTTTAAGGTGAGGAACACGATGCAGGAGTCCATTCCCACTCTGCAAAAAGAATGAATGATATTTAAGGTTTGATCAAATACTGGATCCACTATAAAGTCAATAAAAGAAGAAAACTATGGCGGTCATATTATGGAGCTTTTATAACTATATATACATATATAAATTCAATGAAACATCAAAACTCGTCCACATAACGAGTATTGAGAATTAGAAAAGGGGAAAAAATGAATATAAATACTTAGTGATGTTCTTTTAAGTGACTACTTTTTCTGAAACATAACTCAAAATGACATCACTGGTACTTTAGTAGGATTTTTCTTATTCTTTTATGAATGGCTGCCATTTTTAGTCGCAGTTGCGAAACATATAATCTTTAAGTAGAATTGTTTTTTTCTTATCGATTAAATATCCACTTTTGATATTGTTCGGGTGAGGATGTTCATTTCTAAAACTTAATTGATTATAAGAAGTACAAACAAAAAGCTTGTGTTATAAAAAACAGGTTCCCTTTTAATCGTAACCTTGTAAACTAACTATCGTTAGTTGTATGATTGCGTGCCCATCTCTCAAAGTAACGTATGCAACTCGGTTAAACCCTTCACAAAATATAGATGTATCACATTAAAAAGATACATTGGACTGACTATTATATGGGCTGTGTGTTGTGCTCGACAGATAGTTAGTTTATATGGAAATAGTAATATTTTCAAGCCTTTTTTTCACAAGTTGTTGAATTCTTTTCACTTATGCTAAACACAAAAAATCCTATGCTACTCCTTGCTTTGAGCTTGATTGGTTGGAAGAAAATGAGGGGTAATGAAAGCTTTTCCGCACGAAATACTTTATCAGTTCAGTCATGGCTATGTTTACACCCTCTCGTAGCTTAGTGGAAGAGTATTCGACTCTCAATGTTAAGGATGACGATTCGATTCTTTGCGAGAGGAGTCAATTTTGATGCACCTCAAATAAAAAGTTTGGATGAACTCATTTAGATACTATAATGCTTTTGCATATCCACACGGAACTTGCAATCCCATCAAAACAAATCCGTAAGAACAGCAATTGGCTTTAAATGGATAAAAAGGAATATATAAAAGTCATTGTTTGTTAGTTCTTATGCTTGCTCTGTATACTCATACATATGAGCCAGCTGATTGGTTAGAAAATCGGCAAGGATCTTTATTTTGTCATTTACAACATATATACCTTTCAAATAATGTGCATTTAATTGTTCATCAATTAGCAAACAATCATTGAATTTAAAGTTTGAGGACATCCACTCAAACTCCAGGAAGAAATAAAAGTAAATGGATTTTTTAGAACTCTTACGAAAAAAATGAATAAAAGATAAAATAATAACTTCGAATTAAACAAAATTATTGTTCGTGAATATATATGAATAAATATGCGAACAAAAAAGTTAGATGTAAGTATGAAAAAACTACTACTTACTCTATAAACTAAGGAATAATCTAATCGATTGTGAAATATCAATAATATCATAGTTATTTATAAAATTGAGAGCTATAGCAGATGAGAGGATGGATGCTGAATAGAACATGTGGAAAAGCCGGTTCGTGCCTATATATTATAATGCTACGAGGTAATGGCTGAATATATAAGAACTAATGAATACTGTCTCATATTCAATAATATTTGTAAATAAAAACTCGTTTTTCGAAGAAAAAAAAGCTTTCAATGATCGCTTATCATACATATCAGATATATCTAATACATGTAGCACAGATGGTAAAATTTAATATTAAAATATGTATGTATATTGCCGAAGGAATATGCAGCATTATGATATTTTGATACATTGAATAATAAAATGATTAGGAGAATATGATATTTTTGAAATATTATTTTATATATCAAATATGAAGTTTGTACATATATTGTTATTTAAAACAAAAAAAATAATAAACATTTATATGCATGTTTCTTTCAAAAAGATTCAAGACAGTTAAAAAATTGAAAGGAAACTTTTTTCTACGTACCTCCTTGCAAAACATGTCTTGTAGTTATTCAAGTCTTCAAGGTTGAAGGTTTATTTTCTTTGTAAAAATCGTGGATTCAAATATTGAATTCGAGTAGTTTGAATCTAATAGTGAACCAAACAAATTTATCCTTGTAAATGGTATATCAAATATATATATATATATACTGAATTCGAGTAGTTTGAATCGTATAATGCACCAAACAAATTTATCCTTTTAAATGTTATATCATAAAAATAATATATATATATATATATATCTATAATTAAAATAAATAATGGAGAAAATATAACAATAATTCTTTTAGATTATAACTTTTGGTTTTTAACGTATTTACTTTGGAATTTGAAACATTGAAATAAAAAATAAAAACATTATGACGTCATATTAATGAAAGCATCTATCCTATTCGGTACATAAAAGAAGATAAATAGACTCAATTCCTCTTACAAGTAAGAAAATAAATTTGCTTTATCAGACTTCAAATTCTACATATCGATTCCTTTGACATACAAAACGTACAACCGTATATTCGTGTTGATCTGTTCTGCTCTCTGCTGCTGCCACCCATGACCCCTTCATCCTCAAGATCCCCTTTGATACCGAGGATTCATGGGTTCATTCAAGGAACGCCACCAAATTTTAACCCTTAAAAATATAAAATATTTAAATATCTTAAATACAGTTGTCTCTATGATATTTCCATTCGTTTACCTCTTGTTTAGATATTTATTATTAACTATAATGTTCATTTCACTTATATATATATATATATATATATATATATATAATATATATATATAATATATAATCATTTAAACAAAAATGGAAATAAATAAATTAAAATTAAATTTATTGTTGCTTTCTATTAAAAAATGAAAATTGCATGATATCACAAGTATTTATTAAAGAAATTCCCATTTCTTATGACGTATTTATGTTGGTCAAATGTTTGTTTTCTGTTGAGTATCCAGTTAGTAGCTAGGTCTTAGGGTTAAACCATCATCAATAGGAATCATAAAATAATATTCTTGACTTTTATATGTCACACTTTCAAGAGATTTGCTTTGTATTAACTAATGCAAAATCTATATATAGTCCTTACAGCGATAAGGGTCGCAGAAATATATTTCCCTATCGTTACCTTATTTACTCTATCTGAAGCTCCAAACTTGCCCACTTGATTTTTTTTCTTGCATAGGCTTAGCATGAGTAATCAACAAAGTCTACTACGAGCCCTATCAAGTCCTGATCCATCATTCTCACCAGCCTTTATCATCGCCACAGCCTTTTTATTTATTTACAGAGTTAATTATAGATAAGAGTCCTTTGCAAATACACATGAAAATAAGGCAGTCAGAGAAGAAAGAAAAATAGCACACACACACAAAGTTATCCAAAGGCTCTTATCGGAACTT
This sequence comes from Caligus rogercresseyi, assembly GCA_013387185.1. Classification (NCBI taxonomy): domain Eukaryota; kingdom Metazoa; phylum Arthropoda; class Copepoda; order Siphonostomatoida; family Caligidae; genus Caligus; species Caligus rogercresseyi. The sequence continues at coordinate 2,521,109 of CP045904.1, read as the reverse complement.
CTTTTTTTTCGTATGGAAAAACAAAGAGAGTTACCTTTCTTTTTTACCTGCCCAAAATTCTGTTATCTTTATCAGGGGCTTATTTTTAATTTACAGGGTATTGTGAATAATAATAATAGCAGTATACCATGGGTGATGATGAAAGAGATTATTATTATAATGCCTTTTTTATTATGACGGACCAATTATAATTAATGAGAGCTATAAATCCTATAATCACGTAAGGGAATCATTGAGAAGCACTTATAATAGATAAATATATTGTTTAATAAGAAAATTAATTTCTTTTTTTTGTGTGTAGAGACGAGAAAAAAGTCGGTATATATTATGATTGAACTAAGACATGGATAGCTTTTGAATGCATAGTACGATTGACGTTGGAATAATACTACAGAGACTCGGGCTATTATATCTTTGATAATTTGCGATGGGATTACATGGTGAGTAGAAGGAGTCTGGTTAAACATAGAGCTAAAAAGATATAGAGAGCTTATTCCTTTCAGATGTATCTGTGTGTCCACTATCAACAAAGTAATTTGTACAACGTCATCTAAGCTGAGAATAGGGATAGAATATATCTCTATGATCAGCTTACGACGAGGTAGTACAAATTACTTTGTTTATAGTGGACACACAGAATACAGCTGAACGATGTTTTTCTGTTATTGAAGGGAATCAGCTCTCTATATCTTTATATCTCGTATTTAAGATTTCAAAGTTGTTTTTCATAGTGGAGAACCGGAATGAGATTTACTGGATTGTGGATATTATTAGGCCTTTATTAAAGTAAATACTATGAAAGTACAATTTGTGGCAGTTCTTGGAAAATGTGTATTAAGCTTAAGAAATTTTTTATAACGTTTTTTGTGATCCAGTAGGATTTTTTTACAAAATACACTTTTGTATAAAATGCATTTTTAAATGAAACTACAGACTTTTGGGTGAAGCTTATTAGTCAAAATAGCTCTTTAATTAGTGCATTTTTTTCTGGTTTCATTAAAAATTAATGAAATGAGCCCATGTCCAGCCTTTTTTCGTGCTTAAATAAAGGAAAATATTTGACTAAATTGACACATCAGAGTATATTTGAGCTGTGCTACGGGATGTAAGGTTTTGTAAGGAATACACAATAACATGAGTTGTTGCATTCATGGATTCATTAATATCGAGGGCTTCGACTGGAACCCTCCTTAATGAGGAGTGGTGATGATCTATCTGAGCACTTGAATATGCCGGCGGCTCAGTATCCATCGTCTACATCTTATGGCTTACTCATATGAGGTTCAAACAGACCATTCAATTAGTGATTCTGAAATGTGTTGCTGTTCACAATCACACGAATAAACTTCAAGGATTTAAAGTAGAAAGGCTTATCGTTATATTTGTTTTGTATATATATTTGTCAAATTGTTTTGTTATTATTGTATTTTAGTGTTTGTTCATATTTGATTTTCAAATTTTAAACTAAAATGCTTAAAAACTGTTACAACAGTCTTTAGCCAACTAAGTATCTATTTAAATTGTAAAAAATACAATCACCTGCTGTGGACGATATATACCCACCGGCTTGATGACATTCGAATGCGGCCTTCACAAAGTGAATTATATCCGAGTATAAACCTCTGGCCAACGAGGAAATATGATTTGCGTACAAAGTCGCTCTTCTTTGCTATGTTTTCTATGCTTCAGCTGTATAAATAAATATATATAAAAATACATCAATGCACATAAAAGACAAAATACTTATTTATGTTTTTATAGAAAAAAATTGCAAATATTATTTTGATAATACACATAAAAATCTTTCAAAATTAGTATATGCATTGAATATTAGATAGTGAATTCATATTAAATCCTGTTTGTCATAAATAGACCTTTAATTTTTTTTAAAATGACCTTCAGCTCATAATAGTGGTGCCGCCAGCAAAAGGAGTGCATGAATTGTTTGTTTACTTTTTGGTACCCAAGACAACTTTATTTTGATCAATATAAGTATTTTTATAAGATATGTATATTTGAACATATAAACACATGTAATAAACAAATAAAGAAATATTTTCAGGTATGCATATAAAAGGTATTGATTAAAATTATTTGATTTTTTTAGTTAAACATTAATTTTTCCATGTGTTGTCATATTATAATTAAACATCATCTACTGATTCAACATTCAATTGAAACATTGGTTAATATTTGAAAAATGGTTTATTTCCGCATAAGGAGGTATTGTTTTGTCATAAATGGCGTTTGTTTTTTTTGTCAGCAGGGTAACTCAAAAAGGAGTTTGGATGAAATTTTGTGGAGTTTTGGAAGTGCCAAAAGGTAGAACTGATTATTTTGGCATCAATATAGAATTTTCGCCAAATGATTGTATACTACTAAATTTTCAAGTTAGCCTACTTGCCAATAGATTCGCTGTGCTGTAAAATTTTAAAGGAGCGTCTTCCTTGATTTGTTAGGGAACCCTTCCATGTCTCTCTACGTCATATCATAATTAAACATCATCTCGGTTCAACATCATGACGGCGGAGGTTTGCATATTTGTAAATATGGTTTATTTGTATATATTTTTGGCCTATATAGTTCGATAGAATTGCATCCAACAGGATATAAATAAGCATATAGCACAAATTAGTCTATCGAACTTAGGATCTTATCATGAGGTAGACCAAAAATGACCATCACCTCTCGGGATTCGAACCTGTGCCCCCAACATTGAAAGTTGAACACGCCTTAGCACGCACGGCTATCGCACCCCTTTTTTTTCCTTGATATCAGTTATTTCATCAATTACTTAGGAAAGAAGTAAATTTGGTTTGATTTTAATATTTCTTATTGTTTAGAGTAACAAATTTTTTTAGTCATAAAATGTTGGGTTTTAATAACTTACTTATATATATAATGTATTTTACTTGTGAAAGAATGATGTAGTAGTATACAATCATAATGCAAAAAGAGTTGGCCTTGGAAGCGGGTCATTATAATTTTCTCAGATATCATTTATTATCGAGAAAGCAGTTTTCCTTCATTCAAAAACATGTCTTTTTTATTATGATCTTGACCTCCTTTTTCGAAATATGAGATGTTTTTTGTCGCTTTAAATTATCATTTTTCATTGTAGGCTTTTATGTAAGTTATCCTATTGAAATAATTATCTAATTTCATATTAATAATCCTAATATGTCTACATCCTGAATAAACTGAATATAAATAGAGTTTTTTAAAACGACAACAAAATAAATCCATGTAATATTTACTCCCACGCCTAAAAGTTGTTCTTTAGTTGTCTTTTAATGCTCCCTAAAGTAAATGAATATATAAGAATTTTCTTAACCAAATATAAATAACGGTTTATTCATATAAAAGAAGAAAAACTTTTAGAATTATTTCTTATATGATGAATAAAAAAATAATAAGCGAATCAAGACAGCTGTTATAAGCATGTATTTTATAAAGGAAAAAAACTGTAAAAAGATATGACTCATCTGGTTTTTTTCATTGATGATTCAAGTATATTCTTGAGTTCTTCAAGAAATATTTATCTTCTTCACATTTCCTGAAAATTTATATAATTATTAAAGAACTACATTTATTTAATACGTAAGTGGACATTATGTATTGAACACATCTGATTCTATAGGCGTCAGAGGGCTTTGTCTCTACGATTTTACAAAAAGCTAATAAAATCAAAAGCACCTCATGCTTGATCCTAGAGCAATCTTTCTTTCTAAATAATTATCTTAATTAAGAATTCCAAAATTTCCTACCAATGAACATATATGAAAATGAATGAAAAAAAACAGTACAGCTTTTTATGCATTTTTGGGGAAGGAAAGAAGATATATATGAAATATATATTTTCAAAACATAGGATTCAAAGTTAAGGCATTCATCGTCACTTTATCAAAAAATGATCTATTCTTGATGGTTTCCACTAAACACACAAAGCCTGTCTTTTCATTTTTGGGAAAGACGATTGTTCTAAGGTACTTTAGCATCTAATTTTATTCCACCTACTCTAGTTAAACAATTAAGAATTCTTCTGTGATAATTAACATAAGATGTTTCTTCATCTCAAAAACCGAATAAATCAAAGAATTATTCTGGATTCAAGAATTTTTTAAATTATATTATAATGAAAATGAAAATATTATTTTTGGGTTCCTTGAAGACAATCCAAAGGAATTCACGTTAATAGATGGAGAAATGTGAGCTTCATTTAATTGTCAAATGAACAAAGAGAGTAGCTCAGTGCGTTAAAGCACCTCTCAATGTTGGGGGCGTAGGTTCGAATACTCCCGAGAGGGGATGGTCATTTTTAATCCGCTACCTCATTGATAAGTTTCTTTGGTTCGAGTGACTAATTGCAATGCAATAATACTTATTTATATCCTGTCGGATGGAATTCTGTTGACTCATATAAGGAAAAAGACTTACAAGGGTTGAGATGATATTTAACAAAGTCCATATTTTTATTTATGATAGTAAAATCAGAAGGTCTACCATCAATGAAATCGAAAATAGATATTAAACCGTATTAGAACAAGGAATATGTTAAAATGAGTCCAAATGATAATGAGAGCCCCTTGTGTAGCCAAGGTTTCCTCTCAAAGAGCCCTTGACAAGACTAAGAGTTAGGCTTATGTCAAGGAAAGGAAAGGGGTTATTACTTTTATAGACTGTTGTTACGTTTTAGTATATAATTTACCGCAAAATATTAAAGAAGAAGTAAAATCATATTGGAAAACTGGGAAAGTTTTTTTAATGGACAATATGGCTAAGATTAAACTAATGGACAGAAGCATTTAATTTGATCGCTTTTGAACATGAAACAAGGGATATATATTTATGTATAATGTGTCTTTAAATGAAAATAATGGCTTAATATTAGTATTTTGTGCTTCATTAAGTAGGTGGTGCGTATTTGGAAAGGCTTGTTCCAAGGGTATTGGCTCTTTGATAAAGCAAACATTTATACAAATCCTTTAAAAAATGTCATATCGCAATACAAAATCCCTATAAATAACTAATATATTAGTATGAAATGTCGCTAGTGTAATGTAGTTTATAATGAATCATATATTTGTATATTTATTGTTTTTATATTATAATATTATTTGAGACACCTATTTATTGAAAATATATCAACTTTGAAATTCTTCATGAATACGTAACAACAATCCAAAATCATTTATGATGATTTAAACAAAAATTTACTATTAGCTGCAGCAAAGATTGTACTTTTGGGCCTCAGAATACCTTTCCTTCTTCGACAATTTGTGTACTATGGTGTCTGAGGAAGTTTAATAGTTCACATACAACCCATCGCCAAGCTACATAAAATGTATCAAAATATTTGTATTTTTATTTTGCCACCCTATAAAATTATTATCATTAATTTTAATTAGTACATTTATTTTTGAGGTAACTAAGTAAAACAATAATGTGTTTTGTATTTGAATACAAATTCACATAGTTATAAAGGAGTAATATTTTACTATTATTTGCTTAAGAACTTAACTAAATTGGTTTACAGATGCACTCTATATAGGCACTTACAACTGACTTATTTTACACTTCTGTGCCTTTTATAACTAATAAAAACGTGCTATCCTCAAATTGGTTTTGAAGCAAATTAATGAAATGTCATTTATATGTAAATATTTTGATTTCATTCCTGATTTCATGTTTGCGAGAGTTGGCAGGTTGTCAGCGGTGCAACAGCCATTTTTTTAGCGTCACGTAGAAGAATACATTTTGATTAACCTATTTAAAATTTAGAGACCATTACATGACACTTTTTTAGTATCAAGATCTGTTTAATACCCTCATAAACAGTGTTACTTCGAATTTTCAGTGAGACAATTGCAACTAAAAAATAATACTGAGTCTTTTGAACTATATGTCACTCTGAATTATTAAATGCACTTACCAAAAAAAATGAATATTCGTACGAAAAAATGTGATTAAGACGCTTTTAGTATCAGTTCCTTGTTGGCATAAATATTTATTTGTAAAATTCGTCACCCAAAATATATCTGATAATTCGATTAAGTAATATTTTAGAAAAAAATAATAGAGAGCAAGCTAAACAAGTCTCTAGTATACTAACGTTACATCACTAAAATAGCTGGTATTGTCAAAAAAAGCCGTAAATTATTAAGCGTTATTTAGATGAATTTTATATTTCACATATAAGTCTTTATTAAAAACGTAAAATATGAAGAAAGAGACATTTAAATTAGTCTTATCATTTATTTCAGTCGTTCATTTGCCAAAGCATTAAGAGCTACTGCGATTCATAATATAGAAACGATAATTATATTATAATAACGTTGGTTTTATATAATAAATAAATGAATATAGAGTTCATGTAACATACATGATTCACTTAAATTGAGACTCACATTTACAAACTAATTTTGTATTAAATTTTACATAAATAATTTCTAAACAAAATGATAGCACAATGTGTAATTACAAATGTATTCAATAAATTTTCAAATATCCTCCTTTGGACTTCACTACAGCTTTGAACCTCTCATGTGGAGGCAACCAGGCAGGATCTATTCCTCAGACAAAGATTTCACGGTCCAGGCCACCCACACAGTCAGAATACCGGTTTATCTTGAAAAAAGGAAGACATCCCGTGAGCTGAGGATTCTCTTCAGAAGGCAAAAGCCATCCTAGTCATGGTCTGAGCTAAGAAGAGATTCTGCCTGTGTTTCCTCGTGAGGAGGTTCAAATAGTAGGAAGGCCAAAGAAGGATATGTAAAATTTAATCAATACATTTTGTAATTACACATTGTGCTCATTTTGTTTAAAAAGATTTGTGTAAAATTTAATACAAAGATTGTATGTAGTGAATCTGTGAGTATCAATTTAAGTGAATCAGCCTGTATACATATTTTAAAATGACACATATCAAACTAAGCATAAAAACACTTTTGAATATATATATATATATATCAATGATTTGAAGAAATATTCATTCAACATTCCATTTTAAAACACAGGTTCAACTTCTGAGAGAGAAGCCAATCTTGATGGATCTCTTTGTAAAGATCATTAGTTCGTAGGACTCAGTAAAGCTTATTTATTTACACACGGAGTTAGTTTTACTGTTTGGGGCGCAGGTTTGAATCCCGAGAGATGAAGATCATATTGATATAACAATGTATCCTAGATACCACTACCTAGCTTTAATAATAAAATGCTTATTTTATCCTCATGAATGGAATTTCATTGGAACAAAGATTGATTACTAAATATCCCATCATTCATTTGGAGGACTCAGTTGACTCGGTATGACCTTCACCTCTCAGGTAGGACAGTAGGAGCAGGTGCCCCGTACTTCAATATTCCTTTTAGTATCAAAGTAATTATAGTTTCAACATAGTAATCATGAACGACGACAATGCCTGCCAGCCTTATTCAAACGTCAAATCAAAAGGAGTTTTTTGCGCATTTTTTGCTCTTATTATTATTGTTGCTTCAATAACTAATATTTTATGACTTTATATACAAAACTCACAGTATATAAGGTGGGAGAAAAAAGTCATGCTCCCACAGTGTTTACTCACACATTTAAACATGAAAAACCCTTGAGGGACTCCCTCCCCACCTACCAATATTTCCTCTCTACGTGAGACTGCTATGGATAATAATACCATGCTAATTTCATAAATAAATTTGATTTATTTCATAAGGTATAAGCGAATTCAAAGTGTATGGGCATATATTTATAAAACTTTTATCTTCTGTCATATTTGACTAATGACGTCATCGTGGAAACAGCAATTGCGAGGATACATCAATAGAGATAATACATCAAGCTCACAAAACATTTTATTTTTGAAATTAAAGGCCAACCAATATATCGGATTGCAAATAAATAAGTGATGATACATTTTTTAAACTATCGTTATCCTCAACTTTGGCACCGAGAGTTACCAAGATTAAATAATATTTTTAAATACATTTCATGACTTTCAACTATATACTTTTATTACTAGCAGCAGGATCCTGCGTTGCAAGGTATAGGACCCAATCCACTCATCAATCCTCTTGTTACAAACCGGCTGATTACTCTTATAAACTACAGCATGTTGCTTCCATAGAGATAAAAAGATAGAGAGAGCTTCATCTGTATTTTTGTGTCCAATATAGACAAAGTTATTTTATACTACCTCATCGTAAGCTGATCATAGATATAAAATCTATCTCAATGATCAGCTTACGTTGACGTAATACAAATTACTTTGTTTATATTGGACACACAGAATACAGCTGAACAATTTTTGCTATTGAGGGGAATCAGTTCCTATATCTTTATATATCCGTGGTTGCTTCTCCCTTCCAATTATTATTGTCATCTTCATTCATGACTCCTACTCTCCTATATTTTCTTATCCTTTTTATTATTATATTTTAAAAAGTGGTGGGAGATACCTACCAACATGCAGGAAGAAGATTCTTATAAAAAAATCATTTATGAAAAACTGGAAATACAGTAAACGGCCTTTTTAAGGCTTTTGAGGCGTTGAAGGTCATTAAAAACATGCCTATGACCTTCTCCAGCACTTTATACATATTCATATAACTTTCAGACAAATCTATTTAGCTGTTTTGGATTCCATAAAGAACAAACACATAAATAAACAGACATCGTTTGAGAATTAATATATATATATTGATAGATATTTAAAATAATATTACTTAAATCACTTAAGTACATGAAAATATCTCCTTTTCTTTTTTGGGTCATAGGAGTCAAGAAATCCCCGTTTTTTTTAACACAGTGAGCGTGCGGAGGTGGAAGTCCACTTATTATTACAATATTCTGAAATTCTGGAAAAAACCATTGGTATTATATCGACCCTAACAACCACATTCGGCCAGTCTCTATGTAACCCTTGAGAAAATATCCCTAATGTACATTAACTTTTCGTTTTTTTTCTTGATGAAAGATATAATATTATAAACATATTATCAAAAAGGGACTATTGGCTCAAAAAATTTATTTAATGTTAAAATATAGTTCATTTTATATCACAATGAAAACCCTCTGATTTGAAACAATCAATGTTTAAAATAAAGTATATGTGGTTCAAATTATATAAACAAATTAACAATGATTTTTTTCCTAGCTTAGAACAATCGCTTTCGAAATGACGAGTCACATATGGGAGCTTGTGCCTTGAGTTTTTGCAAATATGGTCATAGAGAAAGTGAGGATAAAATTATTATGCATCAAGAAAAGCCTAACGCCTTTGAGCGTAGTGTCTTTAATTTATTTGATTTAGAAATAAATATCCATTGAATATTTTTAATTAGTTCCTTCCTGAATTTCAATTATATTTATTTTCATTTTATACTTTTAATCCATTCATTTAACGTTTCAAGGTCTTTTTTGAGAGATATTTAGAGAAATAAAAATATAAAAATGAAAGGTAAACAGACAGTACATTATAAAATGTATCGTCAAATATTGGCGCCGATAGTTGTCGATATGTTATATATATATATATATAATATGTTTTCAAAAAATACTTTAGAATATTGTTGGTTAGTTTTCATGGCTATTAAATATATGTCAGTTTAAATAAAATTTAGTTTCATTTAATCAATAGATGAGAATCAACTAATCTCCATTTTCAGGGGTCAAAGTAGTCGTAGAAGTAATTGTAACTTGAAAAACGGATGGGTCGTATATATTTGTTTTCATTTTCCGATGCAGCAAATGACAACATTTTTTGTCAGATATAATTATATTAATTTTACATATCTAACTTTTATATTTAATTTTGTTCCTCAATTCTTGACATATTATACATATGAAAAAACTGTTGGCGTTTGAACAAAACATATACTTTTATCAGTATTAGCACTGCATTACAAATAGGTGTACTTGTTACAAAACTTTTTATTGCCAAAAATATACGGTGTCATCAATAATTCATATCTTATTTATGTAAGAATTTATAAAAAAATAAGTAAGTTTGGTTCCTTGGAGTAATTTGGACTTCCTTAATTATGTCATCGCCTTGGTGACTACCGATGTACCTTGTTCCGTCCATCATTTCATCCTGACAAGGAAAAAATGCTATTTTTGGCAGTTTTATCCATTCCAGTGAATTGTGATAGACTTTATGTTTTATATAAAGACCTAAAGAAAAAGTATTTCAGTGTCAGTTAGTCTTTTGATTTTTAATAGGGAGTTTTTTATCAAGAAATGTAATCGTTAAGCAAATTAGTTAAGAAAAAATTCATCCTATTTAGTATATAATTCTACGCTTGATGTTCAGATATATCGGCGTAATTGGAGAGCGATTCAATGGACTAATATTAATAATCCTAGAACGCATTTCAAATCCAATTTAATACTCATATGGTGGAATCAAATATATTAAAACGAAGGAAATGCTTAGTTTTTGTGAAGCTACTAAAAAAGTTGATTGACAATTTTTTTGGGGTCTATTAGGGTTCGATAAAAGTGTAACCGTGTGGATATAAATAAACATAATGACGTTCAAAGGACTCTAGCGAACCTATGACTTGCTCAATATAGTTGACTTAAATATTACTTATAAACTAAAATACTGATTTCACAAAGGAAAAAAGACAGTTTGTGAATAATCATAAAGTCATATATATACATATATATATATATGGTACTGTACATTCAGCGCCGCCGATTCAGCGCCGCCGATCAGCACCGCCGATTCAGCGCCGGCCGATTCAGCGCCGGCGATTCAGCGCCGGCCGATTCAGCGCCGTCCGATTCAGCGCCGCCGATTCAGCACCAGCCATTCAGCGCCGGCCGATTCAGCGCCAGCCTCAATGACTTTGATTTAAAAAAATTCAGACCTTTCTTCAAAGAAAATTATGTTTTCTTTATGAGTACAATTGGTCAAACTTGGAACAAGATAATTGTTTGCAGAAGTATTCAACAACAATGGGGTATTTTGGTTTCAAACCCACCTACATTGGTAAAAATACGAGTAAAAACACCCTCAAATGCCATTGTGTGCACCTTGGGCCCTCGGGTCCGCCACCGTAACAATGGGGTTTTGGGGTTTCAAACCCATCGCAAATTGTAAAAATACAGTAAGGAACCCCTTAAATGCCATTTTGTGCACCTTTGGCCTTCGGGTTCCGCCAGCCGTAACAATGGGGTGGTTGGGGTTTCAAACCCATCGCAAATTGTAAAAATACGAGTAAGGAACCCCTCAATTGCCATTTTGCACACCTTAAGTTCTCGGGTCCCGCCAGCCGGAACAATGGGGTATTGGGGTTTCAAACCCATCGCAAATTGTAAAAATACGAGTAAGGAACCCTCAAATGCCATTTTGTGCACTGGGCCTTCGGGTTCCGCCTGCCGTAACAATGGGTTATTGGGGTTTCAAACCCTTCGCCACTTGTAAAAAATACGAGTAAGGAACCCTCAAATGCCATTTTGTGCACTTTTGGCCTTCGGGTTCCGCCAGCCGTAACAATCGGGTGTTGGGTTTTCAAACCCATCGCAAATTGTAAAAATACGAGTAAGGAACCCCTCAAATGCCATTTTGCACACCTTAGTTCTCGGGTCCCGCCAGCCGCAACAATGTGGTATTGGGGTTTCAAACCCTCGCAAATTGTAAAAATACTAGTAAGGAACCCTCAAATGCCATTTTGCACACCTTAAGTTCTTGGGTCCCCCCAGCCGCAAAATGGGGTATTGGGGTTTTAACCCCGTCGCCAATATGGTCGCTCACCTCTATTAAATACTTTTTTTGTGAACAATGTTTGCGTGCTTTTTACATAATTTAGCAAAAATATTTTTTTCTTGACTTATTAATAAAGTTAAACTGCATTATATTTATATCTACACATAAGTAATCACATTTTCTTTTATTGAGGATTTTTGCACTTTTTGTGGGTTAGATTTCAGTCCATGTTTTAAAATCACACAAAAAATATTTTGAAGTTTTTAAACAAAAATAAATAAACAAATAAATATTTTGACACTCGCCACTTGCAAACATTCTATGGTTTAAGAGATGAAAATTGCACAGAGTGGTAGTATAATGTGGCGGTTTGCAGGACACCTGCAATTAGGATGACGTCCTCCGATCCGCACAGCTCATTTTTTAGCGACAGCCAACATATAAGAAATTATTTCATTTGAATTTTATCATCGTCATGGTCGCATATGGAAATCTACAAACCTGTAATCTGGAACGAGCAAGAACGCAGGTGTGCCGTTATCCAGATTGACTGGATTATATCAAGACTCTCTAATTGACTTTTATGCAAACAAGATTTAGTACTTTTCCTTTCATGTTAATTCAATCCAACTTCTCCTTTTGCAATAACAGGCTCCACACGATGCTATATCTTCTCAAGGCATTACTTTTCTAAACCAAAGGTTCCCAAACTTAAAAAAAAAATTGACAACTGAGTAAGTCATTGAGATAATCACGTCGCGACCCCCTCCCTTGTTTCAAAATCCCCATTTGGGAAGGTATACCCCCACTTGGTCCGGTTCTAATATGAGTTTTAGTTTACGTAATACTTTAAGTCTTTTGATAAGATTATCTATCAACCAGAAAAATCGGCTTAAAAAGTAATTGACGTTATTTTAATTGATCAAATACTATAATAACAATGGAAATTGAACAACTCCTAGTACCCCTGGCGTGAAGAGCTTGAACTTATCAAAATAAACAAACAGCTCGGGAGCCCCATTGTTGGTGGATTTTAAAACAAACCGGTATTCCAAGGTTGCAGTTGGCATTTGAGGAGTTCCTTATTTGTATTTTTACAATAGGCGGAAGATTTGAAACTGCAATACCCCATTTTTGTAGCTGGCAGGGACCCGAGAACTTAAGGTGCATAAAATGGCATTTGAGGGGTTCCTTACTCGTACTTTTACAATTTGCGATGGGTTTGAAACCCCAATACCACATTGTTACGGCTGGCGGGACCCGAGAATTAAGGTTTGCAAATGGCATTTGAGGGGTTCCTTACTCGTATTTTTAAAATTTAAGAGTGGGTTTGAAACCCCATACACAATTGTGTGGCCGGCGGGACCGAGACTCAAGGTACTCAAAATAGATTTGAGGGGTTCCTTACTCGTATTTTTACAATTTGCGATGGGTTTGAAACCCCAACACCCCATTGTTGTGGCTGGCGGAACCGAGGGACCCAAGGTGCATAAAATGGCATTTGAGGGGTTCCTTACTCGTATTTTTACAAGTGGCGAAGGGTTTGAAACCCCAAGACCCCATTGTTACGGCTGGCGGAACCCGAAGGCCCAAGGTGCACAAAATGACATTTGAGGGGTTCCTACTCGTATTTTTACAAGTGGCGAAGGGTTTGAAAACCCCAATACCCCATTGTTACGGCTGGCGGAACCCGAAGGCCCAAGGTGCACAAAATGACCATTTGAGGGGTTCCTACTCGTATTTTACAAGTGGCGAAGGGTTTGAAACCCCAAACCCCATGTTACGGCTGGCGGGACCCGAGGACCAAGGGGCACAAAATGGTATTTGAGGGGTTTCTTACTCGTATTTTTACAATTGGCGAAAGGTTGAAACCCCAATACCCACTTGTTGCGGCGGCGGGACCCGAGGACCCAATGGGCACAAAATGACATTTGAGGGGTTTCTTACTCGTATTGTTACAATTTGCGATGGGTTTGAAACCCCAATACCCCCTTGTTGCGGCTGGCGGGCCCGAGGACCCAATGGGCACAAAATGGCATTTGAGGGTTTCTTTACTCGTATTTTTACCAATGTAGGTGGGTTTGAAACCAATACCATATTCTGTGAAACTTCTGCAGACAATATCTTGTTCCAGTTTGACAATTGTATGCTACAGAAAACATAATTTTCTTTGAAAAAAGGTCTGATTTTTTAAAATCAAAGTGATTGAGGGGGCGCTGAATCGGGTCGCTGAATTGGCTGGTGCTGAATTGGCTGGCGCTGAATCAGCCGGCCTGAATTGCTGGCGCTGAATCGGCCGTCGATGAATTGGCTGGCGTGAATCGGCGGTGCTGAATCGGCGGCGCTGAGTCGGCGGCGTGAATTGTCATATTCCCTATATATATATATATATATATATATATATATAT
>CP045904.1:2487934-2506893 GCA_013387185.1 Caligus rogercresseyi | reverse complement strand
GCTTTTGCCTCCGTCGTTATTCAGCGTCCTCCAGGAGGGAAAGCTTCCGGTCTAAAGACCAATAATAATACTCATGTATTTGTGGAGTGTCGTGGGTAAAAATTCTCAAAGATTTTATTCTTCTAAGCTCACCTAACCTCCGTTGTGAATCTTCAAATGCATGGAAAGGCATTGTTCTCTTCAGCTTCGGAAAGAACAACAAATCACGGAGTCCACGGCACTTACCTATAGTATTTTAAACTCAAAGGCCTGATATGTTAAAAGCTGTCCTTCAACGAGCCCCTGCATCCATTCGAGCTGAGAAACATATTTTTGTCGGCAGCAGCAAGATATGCAGCTTTATATTTGAAAATCCCCTCGCTGGAAGAAGGTGCAACGTGGACATCTGCCGGAATAATCATTAAGTATTTCCCAAGTCTATCCCTCCAACATCCAAAACTGATATTTTTTTTGAAGAAGTTATAGTAATATATAGCCTTCTGAATATTTCTATGTTTATTTTAACGTTTGTGTTCAGAATTTTAAAATATTTAATAGTTGTGTAATTGATTGTAAAATGATTTTAAAAACGATTTGTTTTATTATATATTATATGATAAATTGTTATTGTTCCTCTCCAGAGCAAACATTTTAAACTATATGTTTATTTATGTTTTTATATCACGTTTGCTTGGGGTTTTATGTAAACTTCTCATTTTTATTTATTTACATAATAAACGAACTGGTTTAAAAAAAATTACCTACTTAATTAATTTTAATTCATAAAGTCATTTTAAATTATGAGTGCCTTTATAGGTAATAAGAAATGTTTGCACAAAGATGTATACATTTTCTGGCCCTACAAAAAACTATAATATTTTTCTTGTCAAAAGTTACAACTATTTTCATAAAGGTTTTTATTGCTTGTGAAAAAATTATGCAGAAGACGACAAAAGAATGATGTTGAAACTCCATTAAAAGTTGCATGGAGGACTCGATGGTATTTGCTAGTTACAATGCAATGAATATTTTGTTTGAGCAGAAGTATTCCTTCAATCCCTGCAACAAAATATTTGTCATAGAAATATGCAATGTTGGATACATATATATTCATTTATGTATATACATATGTTTATATTAATAACTTGTATATAAAATAAGATAAACATTTGAATAAATATACTTTGGATTCTTCAACTGTGAGCATAATATGCAAAAAAAGCGCTATAGCCGTGTGCTAAGGCGTGTTCAACTCTCAATGTTGGGGGCGCAGGTTCGAATACTCCCGAGAGGGGATGGTCATTTTTGGTCTACCTCATTGATAAGATCTAGGTTCGATAGACTAATTTTAATGCTTATTTATATCCTGTCGGATGCAATTCTAGAATCATAAGGTAAAAAATCACAACTGAAGAACTGTCTGTTATAAACAATACATCATAAAAAAGAAAAGTGTTCTTATGAATAGTTAATGGTCAAGTACAATTAATGTATCCAGCTTTAAAAAAAATACTTATTGTATTTTTTTTCGGTTGATACCAGATTAAATTATTCAAATGATTTGGTATGAAAATTCCCAATGAACTTCTTCCTTATAAAAGCAGGGCCTCAGTAAAAGGGGATGTATCTAATTTGGGGGGACACATCAGTCCCCCTTTATATTCCAAGACGTTCCTACAATAAAAACAACAAAAAGGAAGAGGAAACACGTTACAATTGGAAATATTAGTATAAATAAATGACGATATGATACAAACACAAAGCAATTACACAAAGGGGACACTGACAAATACAATAAATAAATTATATATGTATTCATATCTATAATTTATATATGGACTATCAAGGAGTCTAACAATCCTTTTATTGCTTGTTTTAATTCTTTATAAGTTATACTTTAGTTACAATATATATTTTTTCGAATATTTTAGACTATAAAGCTTTAGGTACTACAAAGGCTAAAGTTACAGAAGGACTTAAAAGATCAAAGGCATATTCTGGACCTATCAGCAAAGAAAAAGAGCTGATGGGTATCATACGGGTTTTAGCTGAGTATCGAATCCTTTATGCCAAAGTATCAGGGATCAGTTGCATGTCGTGGTGCTTCGAGGAGGGAAAATAATATGCAACCTTCTATAGACATCTTTAAAACTGAAATACATTAAGAAATTATAGTTTTTGCACATTTTTAAAAATGTTTCCATATTTATAATTATCAAGTTTAGTTGTTTTTTTGTATTTTGTCTAAATGATATTCTGCCCCACATATCTTATTTCAAAAATATAATATTTACTTAAATATCTTTGCTAATGCAATTGATTTGGTTTATATATACCCTTGTGCAAATTAATTTAAATATAACATTGAAGTACGAATATAAGTGGTTTTGATTACAAAACCCAGTACGTCCCCCTGCAAAAGTGAGAACTATATATTTGCTAATAATTAGTGCACCTCCTTGATTTTGAGGAATACTTGATCATGGATTAGCATGGACTTTATAGTGCATACACAAATCACTTCCATTGTAAGAGTTTTTCAATCTGGAATCTCGCTATATTTTACATTCCATAGAATGAAGACAACTTTTAAAATTGCGGCGGAAATTATCTATAGGCTTGGATTCATAGACATTTAAATGCATCCTTGAATTGCTTGTAATAATACTCTTACCATTTGTGATGTAGGGCACGACACCGTTTTGTTTGAAAATTCAACCTATGTCCGGAAAACATCTTTTCCCCAAAAGAAATCATTTCCAGCACTTTGTTAATTGTCAACAAAAAGAAATGATTAAACTTACTCTTTCGTTATGATAGTGTCATATCCATAAAGCTCGAACGATTACAATCGCAAAAATAGACGTTTTCCCATTTAATTAGCACAAGGAGTGTATGTATTTATTATTATATATATATATATTTTTTTTTTTGGCCTATATGGTACGATAGAATTGCATCCAGCAGGATATAATAGCATTATAGCATTAAAATTAGTCTATCGAACCTAGGATCTTATCATGAGGTAGTAGACCAATAATGACCATCCCCTCTCGGGATTCGAACCTGCGCCCCCAAATTGAAGAGTTGAACACGCCTTAGCACACAAGGCTATCCCACACCTATTTATATATATATATACCTATATATATATATATTATATATATATATATAATTATATATATCTTATATATAATATAAATAATAACGAAAAAAAAATATTTTTCTTCTCAAAAAAATACATTCAACATGGCCATATTTTTAAAGATACAAGTTAATGGAAATAAATATTAAAGGCAATCTTTTAAAAATTAAAACCTTGTCGCAAACTTTCTTTCATACCTTTCTATTCAAGTCTCTTTCTTACGTAAAACGCATACACAAACAACAAAATAAAGTTCTTCATATTCTCCAAGTGCCTTGGAAGACACAAATAATATAGATATATAAATTTTATAGAACAATTTCCGCTCTCTATCATGACAGGGAATATGTCAGAATACGACATGGATTTATTTGTTCCCATTGGTGAGGACTTGAAGGTCTAAGATTTTACTATGGATTTTGATATAAAAATATCACTCCTCTTTGACAAATAATTATTTTTCATTAGCATTTGATTTTTGAATGATTTTTTGAATATATATATACATATAATATATATGTTAGTTAATATAACAACAATAACTATTCATATATAAACAATAATATTTCATTAAAATAGTGTATCGTATGTTCATTTTGTTACGTTACGTTTTTTACATACAGTAAAACTACTAAATTTGTGCATATTTGGAGGGGCAAAATCTACAACGTTCACATATGGTTTTTTGCTTATGTTTCGAGCTACTCCATAATTGCCTATTTAAAGCATGATATAAGATATGAGGTTAGTGATCTTTTGAACGTTAGGGTGACCATCTATCCCTGTAGCGTCATTTACGGGAGTGGAACCTGAAAGTGAGTCTATAATCTTAAAGTAAGAATAATGATCCAAATGTTTTCTGTCATTTATTTACAATAATTTTGAACCCTTATCACCGACCCACATAATAACTAAATAATGGCAGGAATGAAAAATATTTTATGGAAATATACATTTTTAAAGTCGATGAAAAAAAAACGGATAGAGGAAGGAATTAATGTTATTCATTAAGTCGTCAAAGTTTTAAGGTCTATAAAAGGGAAAAATAACTAAAGACATATCCAGTGACGTCGTTTAAAGGGACTACTTCAATATGAATCATAACATAGAATGTCATGTACTGCCTAAGTGTTGTACCTGAACATGAAATCCCAAGATTTTTGGCTCAAAAGGCCACAAAATACGCGTTATTCATAATGGCAATCCATCATCACATGTGCCAATGCTACGAATCTGGTCACTTTACTCGGAACTACATAAATAATGTGTGAGATGGTCTGACTACTATAGAACGCTTCAGCAATGCCTCCTCAGAAAAAAATAGCGGAGAATCAGAGTCAATATGGGTCAACCTTAGATTATGTAATTACAATTGCCTGCCATGATCCCTAAAGCTCTATGGCAAATATTTTTTTTCTCTTGGCCTAGTGGGCATATATTTCAACAAATTAATGCAAAGATATACAAAAAGTTGTACAGATACGTAGTGAATAAATGATGATAAATAACATTTATTTAAACGAAATAAATATAAGAAAACATTCAAATAATTTAGAATCAATCATATTAATAAAGGCATTTCAATAAAAGTTCATAGCTGTAATAAAAAAATTGAGTACAAAGAAGCAATTGGATGATAAAGGAAGATCTTCGTTTTTAACTGTTTGGCATTCCTTGTTAACGCCAAAAAATCTTCCTCAGAAGTTTTGATCTTGAAGAGGTCTTCTAGTGAGATTTGGAGGACTTGGTAGTTTCTGTTAATGCAGGGCAGTTCCAAAGACGATGATGATCTGTTGTTTCTGGGTGGATTTTACAAAAGAAACAGTTCTTTCGATTGTCTTTAAAAAACTTGTTTGCCCCCTCCAGTGAACCGGTCAAAAGTCGATACTTGAACCATTTTCTGAGGATGAAAAACTATATTATTCACAGAAGCGACACAGTCACTTATACTTCTTTGTATCCCACGTCTCTTAAGTAGGTTCTATGGCAAATAATAACGAAGATACTTCTGCCTCTTTGGAGGCGCCTGAATTGAGCTGTGTAGATAACGAGGAAGAAGATAGAGAGTGTCTGAAGAAGTCGAGGAAGGGAATATCTAAAACGAAAGATCTTTTACGAACATGAACATCTCAAAAAAGAGAAAAAATAAAATATATGTAGAAGACAGTTTAATGGAAAATAACGCCAATAGAAAAAATTGCATAACTCTCACATTGATATAACAAAAATAATTGCACAAAACAAGATCTCAATCTTTGAGCAAAAGGAATAAGCCTGACAGCTCCCCTAGCAAAGAAAAGGCTCTTCTTAAACAACAGAAGCTATTGTTTATTGCACAAATTATATACGGTCAATGCTTTGTATGAGCATATTTTCAATAACAAAAAATGGCTGTTTGGTATGTTTTTATGTTATGGGTCAAAAAGGATCCTAACACAGTTTTTATAACTCATTTAAAAATAGCCAAATTAACAAAGTTTTCTTAATATTTTCAAAGATATTAGAATAACCCACAAAGTCACAAAATTGTTAGTAAAAATATCAACAAACAAAAAAGACTATGTTAAACTCAAAATGGGTCCCTGAAGAACCTAACATCATAAGGGTTAAGCATGTCTCAATTGATTTTCACACCTCAACAGCTATGAGTGAGTTCATGATTTATTACATTATATCAATAGTTTTTTTTTATTTGTTCATAATCCTTTTTGTTCTGACCAATCATGTTCAAGAAAATACCCCTGTTTGTTATTCTTATCTATAGCGTATAAATCCCCAAAAACATGACATAGGAGAGATCCAACTAAAAAGTATCACTGCTTTATATTCTTCATTAAAAATTCATGTTGGCCGGGTGAAAAAAAAAAACCCTTTAACATTAGTTTTTTATTTAAACTCTCTAACCTTTTTTGGTGTGCTTGAGTCTGACTTAATTAGTATAAAGGATTCATTTGTGGAGAAAAAGAAAAGACATTAGTCGATTTTTATTATCTCCATTGAGACTGTCTTTACCTTGTTTCTTCCCAGGGAGTGAAAACGACATATCATGGTGAGGCTCCATAAAAGATGATGAAGACAATTAAGTTCCTTGAATCTACATTTTGGACCCCTGCCAATAAAACAGATCCACCGCGAATGTGTGTGTGTGTTTTGGGGGAGAGAGGGGAAGGGTTTAAAATGGGAGCAGAGATCCATTATGGTCTGATTAGCCTGGGATATATAAATAGGGATGAAATATATTATTTACTTAAAAATAGTTGAGGGCTAAGAAAGGAAAACCTCTTTATATATATATATATATATATATATATATATATATATATATATATATATATATATATATATATATATATATATATATATATATATATATATGTGTGTGTGGTGTGTATGTGTGTGTGTATTATATATATAGTTATATATATATTTATATAAATATATCATTATAACGACGAACGATAAAAAAATTGACTAATGACAACAAAAATTGCTATCGTTTGTCGTTCTGTTTTGGCGCCAACAAAAAGACAAAGATTATTATTTTCATGGGAAAAATTTCCTATATATATATATAATTTTGTTCTTTCTGTGGTTGGTAAGCTGTGAGCAGGCTGTAATTAAACATATTAACAATTATTCAAATGATTAAATATGCTCGATTCATGTGCTGTCCTAAAATCTCATAGGTTTCCATGTTGAGCCTCATGGGTTTTTTTTCATTTCTCCTAAAAAACAAATAACCTGATCATCAAAAGATTAAAGCTACTCGCATATTTGGGCGACTACGGCACCTATATGTTCGCCCTTTGGGTATGGGTAGGTTTGGAGCTAGTTTTTGAGTGAAACAGACCTTAAAGAATATAAGAGAGGAGAGAGAAAAAATTTTCGATTTTGTACAAACATTCCATATAAAAAGTTTGACTTTGTACAAAGAATATGTTTTAAGTCACATGAGATACTATTTTCTTTTTCTATTTCTCTAACTCCTCCTCCTCCTTTCCTTTTTCTTTTTTCCTCTCTTTACCTTGAAAAGTAGGTAGTAAAATCAGACAAGGTCTGAATTTTTTTCCAATTCTGGTCTATTCACTTTGCAAATAGTTTTATTAGAGATTGATGAATTATTATATAGATTGCTTGGTCAGAATGAATGTTAAAAGTATTTGCTCCTATCTGTATATAACTAATTATGTGTTCAATTCTAGGTCACAAGAGACACCAGCTATACATTCAAGAATTTGCTGGAAACATTTGCTATGGACTACTGTATAAGTAACGACACCTGTCAAAATATCCAACTTATTCAACAAAAAAAAAAAATCATGATTTTTTTAAGATTCATCAAGGAAGCAGTCCTTAAGAAATTATAAAGTTAGTAATAATAGTCCAACAGACAAGAAATCACTTCTGTCCCTTATTTGTGGTCAGGATCAAATTACTTCTCAGCTGGTTACCTTCCTTGGATAACCTTGTGGCTCGCTAATCAGTATTTGCAGCATGGAAGGTCGTCAGCGACACCTCGAATGCGTTGGCCACTCTTAAAGGATCAATGCAAGGACATGTCGTACAGTGTTTGACATTAGAATATATGCCAAAATAATATATTTGGCTGCACTACACCTAACAAATGTCTGGAATATATCTACAGAGCTCAGGAGAGCTAAGAACATCGACCTTATAATAACCGAATACTCAACTGAAAAGAAACATTCTGTAATTGAAAAACAAACAAAAAAATCATATTATCTTAATATTATAATTGAGCCATCAGATGCTCACAGGTGCACTGTGCAGCTCATGGGCCAATGACGTTATCTGAAATATATGTACATAAGTAATATTTGTTAAATATTATTTTTGAATACTTGTTTCAGGATATCCAGTAATGAATAGGTTTATGCTTACTAAATTAAAACTAAGTAATATTTTGCTTATTTCTTTCGAATAAATACCATTATTTATTAGCTAACTGAGCACTAAAACCTTCGTAATGATTATTTGAATTCAAGGGTTCTTAAGATTTTTTTTACATTTTTTACTTCGGTACACAAAACATGTCTATTTTAGTTAATTGTAGATTAATATTCCTAATTTACAAATTGGTTGTCTCATTAGGTTTAAATATGATAATTTTGCATTTCAAAGAATTATTTTCATTGGTAACAATCCGAGTTCTTTTTATCAAACTTTATTAGGCCAGAAAAACTAAATTTGAAAATAAAAATAAAAATATATTTATGGTTTAGTTAGTTTATTTTATTTTGCTACTACCTTTTTATCGTCAGTCAAATATATAAATAGAATGTATCATACTTAAGTACTAAAACCGCTTGGAATCAATGAATAACTTTCAGAGCCTTAACACTAAGCCAACCATGACGTCATTTTGGTTGCAATATTGACCTTCAACTATTTTTTACAATTTAAAAAATCATTCTTTTCATACCATTGCCAATAGATATTTTTTTACCCACAAAAATATCCAATATTTTTATTAGTAAGTAAATTACTTCTACTTATGATATTGAGGTTCAAATATATTTATTATAATTATTTTCTCTTTTTGCACTTATATTTAATATATACATGTTTGTACAATATAATTAACTTATAATGAAAGAGTTTAATTAAGTATGTTGTGTTTGGTTTATAAATTTTAATGCCATGAAATAAATGTTGAAAAAAGTAATACTTATTAAAGATAAAGTAATTTAGAATTCATAGGTCTTTTATTATTTAAAAGGCAATTGAACATAAAATGTATGTGCTATATGTGTTTAATTAGAATATTTGGAAATTTAAGAAACGGATGAGGAACATAGGGCTTATTTTACTTTCAACAAAGCCATTTATATCATCCATAATAGTCATTTTAATCTTTGTTCTCGATTTTTATTATTGTATAAATGAGGCGCTCAATTTTTTAACAATATTTTTTTTAAATTATAAATCCAAAATATCAAATACTTGCACAAGGATTGAAATAACACTCTTTGAAGCAAGATTCATAGTATTTTCAGTCAACCAAGTCAAGCAGACAGTTTGACTGCCTCAATCCTGGTATCTTGATCATTTTTGATGGCAATCCCCTTCTTCAAGTTCCTTTTTGCATTATTGATCCTTTCGAATGTATCCCCAATTTTGTTTTATCTATGTGTGGGCTTAGCTCAATTGTACCTCACACAGAAATAGTCCATTTGGCTTAACTATTGGTGGTGGTTGGAAGGCCAGATATTCAGTGTGTACAGAATCATAAAAATATCTCTAAGCCAATTTTGGAGGAGGTCTAGCATGGAGAAGAATAGTATTGCCAGACAGAAGCCACTTTTTAATCATTGTAACATAGGCAGTGTATAACCGTTACATATACCTATGTGGTGATCTTCAATCCCGTCGGGAAAATGTATGGTGACAAAACATGAACCTTGGATGAGATGACGGCAAAGATCGTAAAGGTGGCACTATACTTGTTTTAATGAATATTGAAAATTTTTTGGGGCAATTAAGGTAGCCAGTGATTGTTTGAGCTTCATTTATCTTATCTTGGCAAAAGAATCAGTATCCAATATATGCTTCAATTTGTCCAGCATCATTATGCATTGTTTCAAATGATTCACCTTTGCCGTGGCCGTCAAAAAATATCTTGTAGGGCTTGTATTGACAATTGGCATTATTCCAGTTATTGAAAACCTTGTCCAATATCCACCTTTTACGTGCAATGTTTCTTTGAATTTGTCTAAATCAATGTTAATTTTTATAATTTTGTTATAAATTAATGTATTTTAACAAAATCTTAAATTATTTTTGGGTTCATCTTGATGCAATTTCTTCATAGATTCCTTCTACTACTTTTTTCAGTTATCAAAGAATGCCATTGTAATTGTTTGAAATAAATAAATAGGTATTATAATATAATATTGTTTTATTGATAGAGGAATTAAACTAAAAATATTATTTATAAGCGGGTATAATTTTCACTTAAAAGAGCAAATGCTTAAAAATTGTAACCAAATCAATGCATAAATCCACTTAGATTACAAATATAGTACAAAGTTGGTTCGAAAGTAACACAATCATTTAAACTATTTTAAAAAATAGTCATGATTAATTAATGAAAAATATTGGTTTCTTTACACATCACGATCAAGCTGCCTTCAAAAGCATCTAGAGTCTTTTCTGATCTTCTTAAAATTCCACTTGTCTCACTTGATTAACTTAAAATATCTTTAAAGAGTCTTTGGTTTGAATCGTAACATACACAGGTTTTTTCCTTTTTTAATCTTCATTTTTTAGTTGAAGCATATCAGCAAATATTGAACTTTATAGGATAAAAAATGGTGGACTGCTGTGTCTGGTCATCAGCTTATGCTCGAAGTTTAATGTCAAAGATTGTACGCACCCTGAGCATGAATTAATGATGAATATTTACAATTATATGTAGTTAGCCAGAAGGTATTTCTGGACCGTGAAATTCTTGCAGACTAATTAACATTTTTTTTAATATATATAATATAGACAGAAGGCATTTACAGGGCCGTGAAATTTATTGAATGTCTCAGCTGAGTTATATATCTGCCACAAGCATAATTAATGCAAAAAAAAATGTTACCAGAATCTTCACGTAGAGGATTTTTTTGCTTCTTTAGTACAAAAAATTGTGTAGTTCTACTTCTCTATATATAACAGCATTATCTTTATGTCTAGCCATGTTCTTTATATCAATTCTAGTATTGAAAAAATTACTAGGATAAAATGTATAATCGTCTTTTCACCAACAATTGAAAACATAAAAAAATATGTCGATATTCATCGCTACCATACATATATTGCTTCGATTCTCTATATTCTCTGATGTTGATGTCGATATTCCGTTTAGACAAGAATACAAGTCTACTTAAAGCATCCTTTAATTTTATCCATGGTTAATAATTCCAAAAATATTATTTTTAAACTAAAGAATGAGCATCTTTTTTTACAGTGGTAACTTCATTGGCTTATTTTTCTAAGTCCGATAATCAAAGTGATGATCCATTTAGGGGAAATGAAACAAAATAAAATATTATTTTTTCTAGAACACGAGCAGTTACTTTTATTATTATTAGGTAGGTTAGTTAGAGTTCAGTCGATGTATTCATGAATAACAGTGTTTTAAAGATGAATTTCTTCTTTTGTGAATGCATGTTCACTCCTCAACAGCTGCTACGAGTGAAGTATTGCTTTATTGCATAATGCCAACTGATTTTTGGATACTTCACTTTCCTTAAACAAATCACGTTCTGGAAAAAGTCTTGCTTTGTTATAATAAATGAGAGATATTTCAACAAATAAAAATACACAAAGTGGTTTTTTGTGTGCTTAATGCACAATTTCACCTTTTAAACCAGTACAAATAGGCTTGAATTGGAAATCATTCATGAATGATCATTTACGACTACTTAACCTGAGAACAGCGTAAGTAATTCGATGCGTGAAATAAATTATCTTGAGTAATATCAATAATCTAGTTGTTTTTTTCTTGGAAAAGTACTTGAATTAATCTCTTGTTTAAATCAATGATGTGCGCCATTTTATAACTAAAATATAGGCTTTAGAAGGATGATTATGGTTTTTGCGTGTTAGGAGATTAACTCGCCAACAATAAATGCTTTCCCCCCCTTATATTTATAATTTTCTGTCTTGTTTTAACTATTTTTATAATTGTTTGTAAGCAGTTTCTTTGCTTCATGTTTTAAGAACAATCTTTTTTTTTGTATAAGATGAACATATATTTGTTTTAATATAAGACCATTGGGCCATGAAAAAAATGTTTTTCTTCTAAATCAGCGCCATGCGCAGTTTTACCAAATTGCTAAGCTAATTTTTACTATTGTTCATCCTAGGGATATAGAAAAGGTGTTATTTTTATACGTGATTCGTTGACAGAAAAGGAGAGGAAATAATCTAAAAATCAGTTGGAATTATCCAATAAAGCATTGCTTCACTGGTGGTTGAGATAGATCGTGACATCAATTTAAAGAATTTAGAAATGTATCCTGTAAACCATTAATTGTTTATTTGCATAAGCATGCTGACAATACGTTTTGTAAGAGTAAGAAAGAAGAAAGTTGACCGATATACAAATAAATAATAATAATAATAACATATATAATTCATAGACCAACAATAAAAAAGTGCCTAAATTCATCCCCTCCTCCCTTTTTCACATTCATCCCTAAGACCCATCCATTTTTTAATATGTCTACAACTGTCTTACATATGGATGAAGTGTGACACTATTGTTATTATTATTATTATTATTGGTGCTGTAGAAAGGGTGCAGAAGAAAAGAGAAAGAGGTGGAAAAGGACTTGACGTGTTCCTATTATTTTTATTTATTTTAAATTTAAGATTCTATGGACCTATAAGGTTTATTGCTTCTCATCCAAATACACCCTCCTCCTTAGACTTTAAGAGAATCCAGGTCAACTAATGATCTGGAAAAGCAAGAAGAAGGAAAGGGAAGGTGTGTGAGGAGGAAGAGGAGGGTGAGGTGTCCCTATTTCTCTTGAGTGCCACTAATTTTACGCTAAGGTAGAAATGACACATTTGTGTGAGGTAAAGAAGAATGATAATAAAAGGTTAGTTTTATGAGAGAATATTTTTAGGGTTATTCTTAATTTACCTTTTCCATATCCGAGAGTCGAGCAGCCTCTAGGATCAACAAGGGATGAAGAAAAAACGTATAAGAGTTAAAGGTCGCTCAATGGACACAAATGTTTATTAATAATTTTTTTGTATATCTTATACTATAGTAAATCCTCTCTTATGTGCACAATGTTTGTTTTATTTTGTTTAATAGCAGTAGATAAAGCTTCATGAATTTTAAATTGTTTTTTCTAGCTATTGGTTCAATAGAATGCATCCGACAGGATATAAATAAGCATTATAGCATGTAAATTAGTCTATCGAACCTAAGATCTTATCAATGAGGAAGACCAAAAATGAACTGTCCCCTCTTTGGGATTCGAACCTGCACCCCCAACATTGAGAGTTGAACACGCCTAATGCACGGCTATCGAACTCCCTTTATTTTTTGTAGATTTTTGTAAAAAAAGGCAAAACGTATTTATTATTAAAAAATTAATTAATATTTTTAATTAAAAAGATTTCCTCTCTCTAGATCAACCATTAAACACTATTTGTCAATGCCCTAGCACTCAAAGTTAGTGTAAAATATACATTTGATCGTACCGAGAGTCAGGACATTTGTATTATTCCAAATACAAATACATACGCATGTGTAAAATTTGCATAGCCAATGATTCGATTACTTTATTTCGAATTTTAAGTAGTTTAAAGCATTGAATATCTGAAGACGTCATAAAAAATCGTTATTACTCTTAATTTGGCTATTTTTAATAAAGTCCAAAAATCATTATATTGTCGTATTATAGGTACAACAAATAATATATTTACCATGAAGAGCATTTGCATGAATTAACTCAACGATTTCATTGTTTTACCGTGCTTAGGCATGTATTATAATTTTTTTAATATGTTATATCTTTGGGAATTGGGGATCAAAATACTCACATATTTTTTAATTAATATTTCCCCAATGATTTTATATGTAATATTTAATAATGATAAAAGCAATTAACAATTTTTTTTTAATTTGTTTGCATTGAAAAAAATTATATAATTACATGTTATATATATATATATTCTGAATAGCTATAATCTATACTTCTCTTTCTTTCTATATTGTTTATGATACATTTTATACATAAACAAATAAAAATAATATATCTGAGTATTCTTCCGATCTGGACTCCTCTCTCGATACTAACAACACAACTGTAAACATTTTTTGAAATTGATTACCATATTTCCACTTGAATTCATTTTTATAAAACGATCATTTGTTGATTATGCTTCCCTTGTTCCAAAACAGTGATAAAGTGACTTTTTATCTTCTACGCTTACCGAAACTCCCCCCTCCACCCCCAAAAAAAAGGATATTGTTCCCATTTATCTTGTAAAGTTTCATAGTCAATCTACAGATTTTAGAATTCATTTTTGCCCTCAAGTATATTATCCCATATTTGATCATATTTTTTAACTTACAAAGGAGAATAAGGATTTTTTTATTTTTACTCATTTATCAAAGAACATTCTATAGATTTAAAATTAGAAAGCTAAGAATATAGGGGAACATTTTGATAATTTAGTTATTTATAAACTGCGATGTCTTTCAACAGCGAACAATCTTATTCTAGCGGACAAATATGATTGTTTGGACTTAACTTTATTTGATTAGAGGAAGAGGTCTTTTAACATATTATTATAAAAGGTAGTAACTAAAAAAAACAGTTTTGCAAGGGGGTTAAATAATAGATAAGCTTTATGAAAGAGGAATGAAATATAAAAATTAATAAAATAGTGTTTGTACAAAGAATATCTTTATTTATACAACAGTATTGAAGGCAATTTTCTATTCTTACCCCAAGAGTATATGCTATGAGCAACCTCTTAGGATCACGGAAACTGAAATTTAATTCAGCAGCCTGTAATGCATGTTTGTATAGGAAACTATGAGCTATTTTTCAAAAGCATTATTATTATTAGTTCCATGTTTTAATAAAGTTTTGAAGGAGCAAATGAAATATAAATTGTCAAAACTTTAAATATTATTATAATTTATTTTCCAAAACGAATCCCAATGCTTTATTCTACATATAAGAATAAATCTAGCAATTTTTCACAATATCGTGATTCCTTATCTATTCTACGTCAGGATTACAATGCTTCATATATATTTTACAGTGCTCAGAGGCTCCGATTGGGAAAATGAACGGCAAAAACTTCTAGAAGACTCTATGTCCAAGAAAGAACAAGTGAAGTCATCAGAAAAAAGAATGCTTACCCTCAGAATTTTCTCTCCTTCAAAACTCCAAACGTTTCCCTTGTGAAAATTATTAAGGGTAGGAAAGGATTATTTATTGCTGCAGTGTGAGTAATCGTCTCTATTTTTCCCAAGAAACATCCTAGCACTTCGGCTAGTCAGAGATGTCAGGAATTTTAAAAAAAGTGATACAATGTATAAATATATATAAACTAGAGGCATATATACACTCAGAGAGTGCAAACCTCCGCCGTCAAGGGGCCTTATCAAACTTCTGAGGCAGATTTTTACACTGGGGCGGCCGTAGAGGGACGGGGGAGGGTTCCCTCGACGGAATTCCGAGAGGAAGACGCTCCCGGCCCCCGATTTTACAGCACAGCGACATCTATTGGCAGAGTAGGCTAACTTGAAATATTCTTAGTATTTAGCTCGTTTTGCATCTTAATTCTGCACTCAGAGATGCCAAAATATAATCACTTGTACTTTTGGCATTTCCAACAACTCCACAAAGTTTCATCCGAATCCGTTCCGTACTTTTTGAGTTATCTTGCTGACAACAAACAACCAACAACCACGCTAGTGAAAACAATACCTCCTTCGGCGGAGGTAACTATATATTGAACAAATACTAAATATAAATATATAATTAAAAGCAAAAGGTTTTTTCGAAGAAAGAAAAAACCCTGAAATTTAAAATAAAAATAAATAAAATATTTAAAAAACACTATTGTCTGCCATTTTTCCAAAGACTGGCAACTATAATGCTTTCCCTCATGGTTTTGGCGTTGCGAAGTTTAGGGCTACTGTTCCAAATAGCTGCAGCACTGGTGACAAATGTGGCCACTGACTTAGGGAGAGGAGATCGGATGAGGCCGGCAGTCCGAGAACGAGTCGATCTGACCCCACCTTGGCACCGACTAAGATGTTAGTAATATAGTATTGAAGTATAATCTGATATTTCTTTTAAAAATATTTTTTGAATAATGTTCATTTAAAAAATGGTCAGGTGTCCTTTTATACGAACTTAGTTAGCATTAGTTATTATTTTATGTAATTCTATATCTGTTTGTATTTTTATTTTCTTTGTTCCAAATAAAACACAAATGGGGAAAAACTATTTATTTGTACTTGGAATTTTAAAGTTTATGTTATATTTATTCTTAATAAAGTAAATTATATATATATAATATATATGATTGATAGTCAGAATATTTTATGTTAATAAATTTGTGTACTATAAGCGATCCGAGTGTGGGCCCCCATATGGAGGCGTGCGCTTTGCGTTTCATTTCCCGTACTCTAGTAGTCTATGTCGAGTATATATAATGTCTTGGATCACTGAAGAAAATAATTTCAAATAGGACTTTCATGTTTTGTACAGAGGTATATACGTTCTTGAGGCACAGCAAAAAATGAAGAGTGGAAGGAAAAACTGGAATCCCCAAAGGATACTAACTTCATATATATATATACATATATATCCTCCCATGGTTATACTTACCATTAACAAAGAACTACATATTATTCTTCATCTATGTTCAACGTATTTCCTTCTCAACTATTAAAATATAAATACTTGTCGTTTTCCTTCTTTCTTTTCTTTCTTAATATTACTTATTTTGTAGGACTTAAGTATTGATTTAACATTTTTCGTTTTTGAAGCGCATTTAAATATAAAAGATTCGTTTAGATAGAAGCTGAAATCCTTAGTAAATGTCTAAGAATGTTTTATAGAGAGCACAATAGAAGGCTGCTTAAATTATGAAGTAGCTTCTAGTTTTGAACGATTTTTTCAAATAAGTAATTGAGGGCTTATCCTTTAAAATATGTAGATTTAACTACAAAGAATTAGATAGGTTCAGCTACGATAAACCACATCATTATGTATTCATCTTTCAGCTATATTCTTAATTTAGGCTATACTTCTTGACTTAGAGTACACAGTAGATGTAGAAATAATAATAGTTTCTTGATTATCCTGAATTGTGATCAAAGATTATATCATTTACATTTTATTGCGATATATATCGTTATAAATAGGCGTTAATGTTTTTCAGGCTCCACATCAGTTAGCATATTATATTTGGGTCCATTTGACCCAGGATCCACTACTGAACTTGATAGAAACGAGTCGAACTTGGATCTCGACATTAAGATATGAGGTAACTTTTATTTTACTTATTGCGAAAATATTTTTATTTTGATTGTTTCTTTATTCAACAGTTCATTTTTATGATATGTACAACAGAATACATAAAAAAGCTAAGATAATGTATGAAAATCACAAAAGTAAATATTCCAATATTTTTATCAAATTATTATATCAGGAACTTGCAAATAAAAAGGCAAACATATTTTTTTCTTCGTAACAAATCCCAATAATATTTAATGCAACCTAAGTGACTCTCTAAAAATAGTTACTTAATATGATCAATACTGTTCATACTAAATTGATATTTCTTTGCTTTCATCCCAGATATCGAAATTATGAAAATTTTCTGAAATGCATTGACATATACAAAAATATATTATATGTTAATTATAGTCAATAAACTTCAAACAAAAAAAATATAGCCGCTTAAATAGAACACTAAAAAATTATCAACTTTTTGAAATATAGAGCCTATTTTTTCGAATAGTACGAAAGATATTGAAATTATTTAAAACTGATTGAAATCCATTGACATACTAGAACAAATAAATAGTACTGACATTTGTGGTTATTCTTTACTTTGCACGGAGATAACTATACGTGAAACCATTTAAAAAGTATGAAAATCCTGATTTTCAAAAAAGGCCATAAAGTCCAACCTTTTTCGGACGATTTTTGAGTGGCATTTTTGGAATCTACGTAAAAAATGGGACTCAAATTAGGAATTTTAGCCCAGGGGTAAAAAAAGACCTTAATTTTGTTACATAGTGTTATGTACGAAAAATCACAAAAGTAAATTTTTAATTTACAACTTTATCATAGGGGTTGAACTAAAAGCACTATTTCCAAATCAATAAAATACAATTCAAACAATATCAATTGACATACGTACTAAAAGATATTAACATAGAGTTAACATGATTGTTTTATACTATACATTAGGTTTTTTGAGTTATTGTATCATTGTTTCTGTTTTATTTAAATTACGTCAATAGATTAATATCCTCATTTATGATAAGACTTTAATTTCAAGTATGAAGTTAAGTATATTATTATTAATTTAAGGTAGAATAACCTCAAAATTTTTAAAATTGTGGACGGGAAAGTACATAACGACAATCACAATGAAATATTGCAGGTTTTTTTGAGTAGTTTTGATACAATAATGCGTATTTAATACATATAAAATACAACTCAATCAGAAATACAGATAAGAAAGCTTAATTATAATAGAATACTTATTTAGTTCCTAAAAAATGCCAACTAAATTAACTATATAAACCAAAAAAGACAATAGTTTGCTTCTGCAGCCTCTAAAGGTTCTGTTATGATGCTAAACAACAAACAAAACACTTCGAATATTTTTTTATTTTAACGGTATAATTTATTTTACTTTTAAACCCTATTTCAGTAAATAATTTAAGTGATCGAAAATAACCAGGGATGGTTGCTCAAACAAAAGAAATCGAAGGAACAAAAATGTTTTATGTCAAGGCCCCGTGATTTATGTGCATGTTCTTGGTGCATTCATAATTTGATTCTTTTGAGTTCCTTTATGTCTCCAAGGATTTGTCATGTAAAGAAAGCATCTTATATCTTCCTTTAGGGAGTTAAGAAGGAACTCAGACTTTTTTTTTAGGAAGATAGTGTACGCAGAAAGTATTTTTTTTTCCCAATGAGCAAATATATTCTACAAATTTTAAGAAAGTATTTTGAAAAAAATATTCCCAATTTTTTAAATGATGAAGTAACTATGTATTAAAATAGAAATAGAAGTCAAAAATTAAAACTTCCTAAATATT
>CP045904.1:2465961-2487834 GCA_013387185.1 Caligus rogercresseyi | reverse complement strand
TTTGAGGTACTAAGTAAACAATAATGTGTTTTGTATTTGAATACAAATTCACATAGTTATAAAGGAGTAATATTTTACTATTATTTGCTTAAGAACTTAACTAAATTGGTTACAGATGCACTCTATATAGGCACTTACAACTGACTTATTTTACACTTCTGTGCCTTTTATAACTAATAAAAACGTGCTTTCCTCAAATTGGTTTTGAAGCAAATTAATGAAATGTCATTTATATGTAAATATTTGATTTCATTCCTGATTTCATGTTTGCGAGAGTTGGCAGGTTGTCAGCGGTGCAACAGCCATTTTTTTAGCGTCACGTAGAAGAAATACATTTTGATTAACCTATTTAAAATTTAGAGACCATTACATGACACTTTTTTAGTATCAAATCTGTTTAATACCTCTCATAAACAGTGTTACTTCGAATTTTCATGAGACAATTGCAACTAAAAAATAATACTGAGTCTTTTGAACTATCTGTCCCTCTGAATTATTAAATGCACTTACCAAAAAATGAATATTCGTACGAAAAAATGTGATTAAGACGCTTTTAGTATCAGTTCCATTGTTGGCATAATATATTTGGTAAATTCGTCACCACAAAATATATCTGATAATTCGATTAAGTAATATTTTAGAAAAAAATAATAGAGAGCAAGCTAAAACAAGTCTCTAGTATACTAACGTTACATCACTAAAATAGCTGGTATTGTCAAAAAAAGCCGTAAATTATTAAGCGTTATTTAGAATTTTATATTTCACATATAAGTCTTTTATTAAAAACGTAAAATATGAAGAAAGAGACATTAATTTAGTCTAATCATATTATTTCAGTCGTTCATTTGCCAAAGCATTAAGAGCTACTGCGATTCATAATATAGAAACGATAATTATATTAATAATAACGTTGGTTTTATATAATAAATAAATGAATATAGAGTTCATGTAACATATAAATATTTTAAAATGACACATATCAAACTAAGCATAAAAACACTTTTGAATATATATATATATATATCAATCATTTGAAGAAATATTCATTCAACATTCCATTTTTAAAACACAGGTTCAACTTCTGAGAGAGGAAGCCAATCTTGATGGATCTCTTTGTAAAGATCATTAGTTCGTAGGACTCAGTAAAGCTTATTTATTTACACACGGAGTTAGTTTTACTGTTTGGGGCGCAGGTTTGAATCCCGAGAGATGAAGATCAATATTGATATAACAATGTATCCTAGATACCACTACCTAGCTTTAATAATAAAATGCTTATTTTTATCCTCATGAATGGAATTCATTGGAACAAAGATTTATTACTAAATATCCCATCATTCATTTGGAGGCTCAGTTGACTCGGTATGACCTTCACCTCTCAGGTAGGACAGTAGAGCAGGTGCCCCGTACTTCAATATTCCTTTTAGTATCAAAGTAATTATAGTTTCACATAGTAATCATGAACGACGACAATGCCTGCCAGCCTTATTCAAACGTCAATCAAAAGGAGTTTTTTGCGCATTTTTTGCTCTTATTATTATTGTTGCTTCAATAACTAATATTTTATGACTTTATAAAAAACTCACAGTATATAAGGTGGGAGAAAAAGTCATGCTCCCACAGTGTTTACTCACACATTTAAACATGAAAAACCCTGAGGGACTCCCTCCCCACCTACCAATAATTTCCTCTCTACGTGAGACTGCTATGGATAATAATACCATGCTAATTTCATAAATAAATTTGATTTATTTCATAAGGTATAAGCGAATTCAAAGTGTAGGGCATATATTTATAAAACTTTATCTTCTGTCATATTTGACTAATGACGTCATCGTGGAAACAGCAATTGCGAGGATACATCAATAGAGATAATACATCAAGCTCACAAAACATTTTATTTTTGAAATAAAAGGCCAACCATATATCGGATTGCAATAAATAAGTGATGATACATTTTTAAACTATCGTTATCCTCAACTTTGGCACGAGAGTTACCAAGAGTTAAATAATATTTTAAATACATTTCATGACTTTCAACTATATACTTTATTACTAGCAGCAGGATCCTGCGTTGCAATGTATAGGACCCAATCCACTCATCAATCCTCTTGTTACAAACCGGCTGATACTTTATAAACTACAGCATGTTGCTTCCATAGAGATAAAAAGATAGAGAGAGCTTCCTCTGTATTTTTGTGTCCAATATACAAAGTTATTTTATACTACCTCATCGTAAGCTGATCATAGATATAAAATCTATCTCAATGATCAGCTTACGTTGACGTAATACAAATTACTTTGTTTATATTGGACACACAGAATACAGCTGAACAATTTTGCTATTGAGGGGAATCAGTTCTCTATATCTTTATATATCCGTGGTTGCTTCTCCCTTCCAATTATTATTGTCATCTTCATTCATGACTCCTACTCTCCTATATTTTCTTATCCATTTTTCTTATTATCTTTTAAAAAGTGGTGGGAGATAACATGCAGGAAGAAAGATTCTTATAAAAAAATATTCATTTATGAAAAACTGGAAATACAGTAAACGGCTTTTTTAAGGCTTTTGAGGCTTGAAGGTCATTAAAAACAACCTATGACCTTCTCCAGCCTTTATACATATTCATATAACTTTTCAGACAAATCTATTTAGCTGTTTTTGATTCCATAAAGAACAAACACATAAATAACAGACATCGTTGAGAATTATATATATATAATATTATGATAGATATTTAAAATAATATTACTTAAATCACTTAAGTACATGAAAATATCTCCTTTTCTTTTTTGAGGTCATAGGAGTCAAAGAAATCCCCGTTTTTTTTTAAACAGTGAGCGGCGGAGGTGGAAGTCCACTTATTATTACAATATTCTGAAATTCTGGAAAAACCCATTGATATTATATCGACCCTAACAACCACATTCGGCCAGTCTCTATGTAACCCTTGAGAAAATATCCTCTAATGTACATTAACTTTTCGTTTTTTTCTTGATGAAAGATAAAATATTATAAACATATTATCAAAAAGGGACTATTGGCTCAAAAAATATATTAATGTTAAAAAATAGTTCATTTTATATCAACAATGAAAACCCTCTGATTTTAAACAATCAATGTTTAAAATAAAGTATATGTGGTTCAAATTATATAAACAAATTAACAATGATTTTTTTCCTAGCTTAAGAACAATCGCTTTCGAAATGACGAGTCACATAGGAAGCTTGTGCCTTGAGTTTTTGCAAATATGGTCATAGAGAAAGTGAGGATAAAATTATTATGCATCAAGAAAAGCCTAACGCCTTTGAGCGTAGTGTCTTTAATTTATTTGATTTAGAAAATAAATATCCATTGAATATTTTTAATTAGTTCCTTCCTGAATTTCAATTATTATTTATTTTCATTTTATACTTTTAATCCTTCATTTAACGTTTCAAGGTCTTTTTTTGAGAGATATTTAGAGAAAAAAAATATAAAATGAAAGGTAAACAGACAGTACATTAAAAAATGTATCGTCAAATATTGGCGCCGATAGTTGTCGATATTATATTATATGTATATATATATATGTATATTTTCAAAAAAATACTTTAGAATATTGTTGGTTAGTTTTCATGGCTATTAAATATATGTCGTTTATATAAAATTCAGTTTCATTTAATCAATAGATGAGAATCAACTAATCTCCATTTTCAGGGGTCAAGTAGTCGTAGAAGTAATTGTAACTTGAAAAACGGATGGGTCGTATATATTTGTTTTCATTTTCCGATGCAGCAAATGACAACATTTTTTGTCAGATATAATTATATTAATTTTACATTATCTAACTTTTATATTTAATTTGTTCCTCAATTCTTGACAACAAATAAAGTTTTTATACATATGAAAAATAATCGCCGGTTAATTGACTGTTGGCGTTTGAACAAAACATATACTTTTATCAGTATTAGCACTGCATTACAAAAGGGTGTACTTGTTACAAAACTTTTTATTGCCAAAAATATACGGTGTCATCAATAATTCATATCTTATTAATGTAAGAATTTATAAAAAATAGTAGTAAGCTTGGTTCCTTGGAGTAAATTTGGACTTCCTTAATTATGTCATCGCCTTGGTGACTACTGATGTACCTTGTTCCGTTCATCATTTCATCCTGCCAAAAAAAAATGCTATTTTTGGCAGTTTTATCCATTCCAGTGAATTGTGATAGACTTTATGTTTTATGATAAAGACCTAAAGAAAAAGTATTTCAGTGTCAGTTAGTCTTTTGATTTTTAATAGGGAGTTTTTATCAAGAAATGTAATCGTTAAGCAAATTAGTTAAGAAAAAATCCTATTTATAATTCTACGCTTGATGTTCAGATATATCGGCGTAATTGGAGAGCGATTCAATGGACTAATATTAATAATCCTAGAACGCAATTTCAAATCCAATTTAATACTCATATATCGTGGAATCAAATATATAAAAACGAAGGAAATGCTTAGTTTTTGTGAAGCTACTAAAAAGTTGATTGACAATTTTTTGGGAGTCTATTAGGGTTCGATAAAAGTGTAACCGTGTGGATATAAATAAACATAATGACGTTCAAAGGACTCTAGCGAACTTATGACTTGCTCAATATAGTTGACTTAAATATTTACTTATAAAACTAAAATACTGATTTCACAAAGGATAAAAGACAGTTTTGGAATAATCATAAGTCATATATATACATATATATATATATATATATATATATATATATATATATATATATATATATATATATATATATATATCATCATATATTCAAAGAAAATGATATCAATTACAATATCACTCATTTGAACAGAAAAACAATTTACCCAAACCTACTTATAGCCTGATGAGCCCACAAATTCTTCTAGATTGTACAATCAAAGTTTTTTCAAATAAGGTTAGAGTAAGCAATTTAAAAAGTGGACATTTATCTATTAATTACAACTACCTAAATCAATTCATAAAATATATTCAGCATTAGAGTACCTTAAGCGTGATCCATTCTCAAAACTAAAAACTCGATTCCTTCCGAAAGGGAATGGTCATTTTTTTTGTCAAAACTTTTTTTATTATCTGATAACAAATTGAATGTAATATACATTTACATATATGCATATCTGAAAAAGTCAATACATAATAATAGTATTTTTTTTATTAGCCCAAAATTTTAAATACCTACAAATAAAAGATATGCACTAAAACTGAGACAAACGTTAAAAATGTTACATGGTTCAACATAATTTAATTTTTTTTGTTCATTTAAATGATAATAACACAGACAAAAAGAGAATGATGATAAAATATAATGGTCAATTTTGATCAATCTCATTGAAGAGACTATCTAAGGTTCTTTGGATTTATTTACGTAATGCAAGGATCCACATTGGTACTGAAATTTCATCGATTAAAATAGGCAAAAAAGGACAAAGATAATTATATTTTTCACATGATCAATATTCAAAGTTATTTCATCTCATTTTTTATAAATAATAAATCAAAGAAAACTCTAAAACGGAGCCGCCAAAGAATTTCATTTCAGAGTGTGTACCCATGTTATCCAAATTTTAAACTATCAGATATCAGATTATAATCAATTTTTATACGTGCAACTACGTTGCAAGGATTTTGTTTACTTTCATAATGAACTCCATCAATACAGGATTAATCATTATTATTACTAAAAATCAGTTACATATCTTTATATCACATTCAGATTTATGTTTAAAGTAAAAAAAATGTACTTTAATACTGCAAAATAAATAAATAAATGTTTAATTTATATTTTCATTTTTTTGTACAATTTTTTTTGCTGTAACGGAATTGACTTATTTGATTATCCTTTATAATGTTAGTTTCTTAGTTGTTTTTATGGGTGGAATTTGCTATATTGAATCAAATGCTATGATGAATAAAGATATGTCGCTTAGGCAATATATATATAAGTAAAGAGATATGATGCTTCATTTAAATCCTTTCAACCATCAGCACATGACGATGGACCTACAAGTTCATTTGAAGTGTGTATTCAAAGTTTTGTAGAAAAAGTATATGGTGTTAGCACATACAAAAAATTAAATAATTATTTCATTAAAAACATTTTGGTCTATATTAGAGTAAGCATATAAGTGCCCATATCTGTAATTTAAAAAGGAGAAACTCTTTAGATAATAGACAGAAAGAAGGTTTTCAAAACTAGTAACTCAAACAAAAGCATGATGAACGATGAGCACACCACTACCATCCCACTCATATTTGGTTAGGGACCTTTCACTCTCATCTATTTTTTGAGCAGTTAACGTGATTGATCAGTCAAAGCACTTATAATATATATTTATATTGTGTTTATTTTTGAGAAAAAATTTATCTTAAACATTTTGCGATCAATCATAAAAAGCGAGTTGATTGAAGGAAAAAGTAAATAAATATGCTTTTATAAGTAGTATTGATAATATATGTACAAAAAAACCTTCCCTTTCTAACCCATAAATGATCAAACTTATATACACTACTCTGGGGTCCTCATAAGTGATATTCTGTTGCATCTATTGCAATGTAGAATGTTAGAAGATCTATCAGGTTTTGTACTTTAGGTACACTTACTTAAAAATCTTCCATAAGATATTATTTTTTTAAATTGCCATTAACATATCGAAATATTATGTATGATGGGTCTAAAGTCTTGTTCGAAAGGAGCTTTCATGACCTGATGTCATAAAAGAAAAGGCAGAGCTTTTTATTATATTAAATTGAATCGTTCCGAGTTGTTGTCTATTTGTAAGTAAGCAAAATATTTCGTATTTATGTCATTTTAATAAAGGCTTTGTCTTTTTTATTTCCTTAGTTCATTTAAAAATGTTATATAATATTTGATGAATCATATGAATAGTTGCTTTAATTAAATAGCTTGACTGAAGGACGAATACAAAGGGTGAATGATTCAAAAACAACTTTCATATGTGTAATATATAAACCTATATATTATAATATGTGTTTAATAATGTGTATTTTTATATATTATAATAGTACAATTTCCTTAATGTCAGATGCCTCTCTTTCTTAAAAATAACCATTTCGGAACCCACGTGAACTCAAACATAAAAATCCTGAATCACTTGGTCCCTTTTTAAATGACGCCCTGGACAAATGATTATACTGGCAAGGAGAAGATGATGAATAAATAAAGTAGTTGTGTATAATCGCCAGAACAACAAATATTTTTGGTTGTGCTGCATTGGCTTGTCTTAATAATAATAATAAAAAATATTATTCATATATTTATTTAAAAAATCCTTCATTGCATTTTTTCATTGTGTTACAATTAAAATAAAGATCTTTAAAATAATAATATCTTATTTTATAAAATATTTATTTGGAAGTAATATTATGCTTGTCATAAAATCTAACCGACTTTTATGCTAAAATATTTATGACACTCTATAGCTTTCTCCTAGCTTTTAGGAACAAAAAAGTAGCAATCCCAAGAAATATTATATTTAACATACCTTAACGGTCCGTATTGTGTAGTCTGGAAGAATGTCATCACTCACAAGGTTCACCGTAATGTCTCCAAAGGAAGCATCATCCGAAAGCGTTCCCAAGTCGTCCTATAAAGTATGAATTATGAAGAAATATAGGTGTATATACACAATTTTTTTAAAGTTATAAAATTTACGATATAACTTTAACAAACTCAACAACAATAATAACAACTGACGCCCCCCCATTTAAAGAAGAACAACACGAAGTCATAAACGATTTGAAACTTTGCCTTCTTATCCACTGCCTCGGCTTGAAACAAAGAGCCAAGAAACAAAAAAGTTTTTAGAGCAATTCATAATAAAACATTTGCTTAGGAAAAAATATTTAAGCAAACATGCATTGCTTTGATAGTTGGTGGAAGGAAGGATTGATTTTAGCAAAGGCCTTTTTTAAAGGCTTTTTGCATGGGCTCCTTTGTTTGTAAGGTCTTTGGGTAAAGGAATATATAATATAAGCTTATATCTTATTCATATAAAACAGTGGATGTTTGCTACTACTTACAATAGATAATAAGAGTGAAAGTAAATGGTCCTCAAATGATGTCAAACTTTAAACAATTTTTAAGGATATATTATTAATAATTAGTTTATCGAAATGTAAAGCAGCGATTTATTTTCAAAACATAACTTAGATTAACAGCTTTCCAACCATGTTTATTTCATTGAAGAATTCACCCTTTGATTGAGAAAGAGGATATTTCACTAATAGAAAATAGGGCATTATGGGAGCAAAGAGAAGTGTGTTTACACTTTTTAAAGAGCCCCATAAAATTAAAATGAACCTCTTGGGGATTGAGGCATTATTATGTATGCATACATGCTTAGAAAATGCCAACAAAAAAGGAGAATGCACACCTCGTTATACAAAAATTAGTCATAAATCCCTGCTCCAATTTAAAAAGCCATGGGGATTCTTTGAATGCACCTATTTTCGTTTAGGATTTCATAACAAAATGCTCAAATGAAGAAGCAATTGCTCTCAAGTAACTAAGTCATACTCAGAGACTCTTCAGGAGAAAATAAAGAGAAACTAGAAGCACTCCGAGAGTGCAAACCTCCGCCGATCCCCACCAAATGAATCACTTGGTCTTTTTGTCATTTCCAACTTTCTACGCACCTTTATTTACACTCTAGAGCTACATGTAAAAAAAAAGAAACTGACGTCATCAAAGAGGAGAGCACAGCACAGCGACATCTATTGGCAGAGTAGGCTAACTTGAAATATTTATTAGTATTTAGCTCATTTTGCATCTTAAAAAGCACTCAGAGATGCCAAAATTTAATCACTTGCTTCTTTTGGCATTTCCAACAGCTCCACAAAGTTTCATCCGAATCCGTTCCGCACTTTTGAGTTATCCTGCTGACAACCAAACTAACTAACCAACAACAAACAACAACCAACGCCAGTGAAAACAATACCTCCTTCGGCGGAGGTAATAAAAGGAGTGATAAGCTTTGTTTATGTGACCAAATGACTGTAAAGAAGTCACACAGTAGAGATAATTTAGGAGACCTGACATCTAATAGCTCCTTTCCACTCAAAGGTTAAGTTAACAGCAAAACTAAGATGGTTAATAACACATAGTGATTAAGGTTCAAGTGTCCGTAAACTAAGAGCAATGTAATTATTTATATTAATTATTATGATAACGACAAAATATATACTATTGTGAGCATTGTGAACCGTGTTTATCATGGGAGTGAGTATATGTCTTGTGAGCAAATGTCCTCAATAAGGTTATGTTGTAGTCATTATATTATTTATTACTATTGAGGTAATGAGTGGAAAAAATATGAAATTTTATCTAATTGACTTAGCATGTAACCGCTGAGTATGGATCTCAAATACCGATATATATAATAATGGAATACACAATAGGCTCATAGAAAAAACTATATTATATTCTATGAAAATATAAAGATGGAGTACCCCATAAATAGTTAAAAATTGCGCTATTTATATCTGCTACTATCTCTACCTGCAAAGGCCAATATGAAATTTTCACCGTCCTTTTTTTATGTTTTCGGCATAAGTTCGGGACAGATTTAACGATATCCAACCAGACATCATCCCTACCTTCCCTTATACCTGCCCTGACCTCTCTATTATCAAAAGATTGAGAAAGACCTCAAGAGTGGTGCTTTTGACCTGGAGAAAAGGACAAGCCTTTGACACCGTTCCTGGAGATAAGGACAAAGGTGAATGTCGAATATTTCCACTCTTCCCTTTTATTCAAAGTAAGTAGACACAGCTATAAGTAATTCACAAAATGCTGGTGTTCATGTAATATGTCTATATTTGTATATAACTACAATTGAAGAAGAGAAAATGTCATAATGCAGATTGAAATGAACATATCTTTATATAATACCAAGATTAGAGGAAACCTACTTTCATATAAAGGTATTTGGCTTCATACATAAAATACCTATTGAGAGGAAGGATTTTGAGGACTGGAAGAAGAGAATGTATTTATACATAATATAATTGTTAGCCTCACTAGATAAATTAACACAAAACAGATCTAAATTCATATTCTCCAGTCTTTATATTGCAAAAAATATTTCTTATTTTGTTTTAAAGTAGATCATTCATTTTTTTAATTCATTCATTGTTTCATAACTGGCAGTTAAATCATGGTTATAAGACCACAACTATAAGATAAATTTGGTAAAATTATGTATTATATACGGAGAAACACGTCGATATCTATTTTTCTGCATAGTTATCTTGTTTATGATCCTATAACCTTACAATGCAATTACTCCCTCGAGCAGACAATTACATAGAAATATCAAGATATAGAGAGCTTATTGGATTCTTCAGAGAAACACGTCATTGTACCCAATATAAACATATAAACTTTCTATC
The DNA here is from genome assembly GCA_013387185.1 of Caligus rogercresseyi. NCBI lineage: Eukaryota > Metazoa > Arthropoda > Copepoda > Siphonostomatoida > Caligidae > Caligus > Caligus rogercresseyi. Next base: position 2,477,395 of record CP045904.1, on the reverse strand, counting down.
TCTATGATCAACTTACGGTGACTTAGTACAAATTACTTTGTTTATATGGGCACAGTCGACAGCTGAACGCTGTTTCTCTGCTATGAACGGTAATAAGCTCTCTATATCTTTATATCTCTATGACAATTACATGTATGCCTTTTAAAACAATATTATTGCTCGTTTAAAGCTAAGAGGATTGCAAATGCTGCATTTCCTTTGTTTGATTGTAGAATATGAGGCTATCTCAAACGACTTGGACACGAAGAGAAACACAATGCCGGCACTTATATACGCAGTCATCGCTATTAATAGTGGCTCCATTTGCCAAGAGTCCGCACTATATCTGTCTGTCTGAGTACGGCAATGACTTTTCCAAGAATGATTCGATACTTTTTGTAGTGACATTTTCCGGGATTGTTGTTTTATATTATGGCAGAATGCTTTGATAATAGAAAAAACGAATCATACAAGAACAGCTATCGCACTTAAATTTTTAGTGCTCTGATATTCCTTAATAAGGACCTTACCTTCGCAATGGGTGATAGAAGTGTGACAATAAGGGAGACCCTCTGGTCCCAGATGGATCTCCAGGTGCTGTCTGTGGTAAAGGGGATCTCTCCCAAGAGGCAAATATAGCTCCTTGAGAGCGACCATCCATCCACCAGAATGGGAGATCGACCCGCCATCCGCTCCCGCCCATTCAGAATGTCCGGATAGGTGGATGCCGCCTTGGAGGTTGAGCCCAGGCATTTTCGGCTCTCGTGAATGCTCTCAAAGTCCTTTTGATAGGCCATGTCCTGGGAGGCGTGGAGGCCCGTCACGTGCTTGGGGAAGAGGACCACGGGGATATCTGACTCGGGATCACCCGTCCAGCCAGGGCCCGCCTGAGCCCAGGATCTTGCGTGGGAGAGAGATAAGAACTCGTAGTGGCTACGATGACGTCTGGAAAATTATTCAATATTTATAGGCGTAATCGGGACGGATTAATGTACTCATTGGCACATTGATATGTTTTTTTTTTATGAACTATATTGTTTTTTAATGCATGTTTTACCTAACAATTGAAAAGATTTTATTCATTTATTTAATTGGTTAATATGTGTAATTTTTAATATACTATATTTATGAAGCAGATATAAACAAAAAATTTTTGTGACTAAAATCTTATGTATCATGGTGTCTGGAAGAAATTGTATAGGAACAAGTGTACTGAGAAAATATGTTATTGGAAATATGGTCGAGATCCATAAGGAAATAATGATATGACTATTTTACAAGGACTTTTTTACGAAGTCATCTTTTCCAAAAGACCGTTTTTTACGAAACATTTTTTAAATAAGACTTTAAAAAATATATTGCCTAATTGTCTTACTTTCTTCAACTATTCAACCATGCTATTGTACATATTTTTTAATAGAAAATATATGTAATATCACTCTTTCTCTCTTAAGTGATATGTTATCCTTCTGTAGCATAAAAGTTTATAATTATGTTGGAGTATGTAACAAAGACGCCATATAGTTGTTTTGGTGTTTTATATGATCGATGGACGCAAGTTCCCTTAGTCAGAATTTTGCCCCTTACCTGCAGATAATGGTGACCAAAACGATGAGTATAAGACTGGCAGCAGTGCAAATAATCCCTGATAGAATCCCGGCATTATACTCAAACTCATATGGCACTTTGGAGAATGCTTGATGTGGATCGCATTCCCCATAGACATATACTCGCTTAATGGCGAGGGAGGGCCCGCATACGTCTTAGCAGGATCAATTTTGGAGCTGACGACGGCAATCACGCTGAACTCATAGACAGACTGCGTGGTGAGATTGGAGAGGAGGCCAGGTTCCGATGGGTATCGTTTAGAACGTCAACACGGATCTCTTCCTCGTGACTTCCGTCACGAGAGCGGAAGCGGATCTGGTAGTACTTGATAGGGTGTAGGCCACGTCAGGACGGGTCCACTCGATGAGAACTTCATCACTCCCTGACGGTGGTGGACGGGGTAAAGAAAGGAATGTTAGTAAGCTGATCCAATTAAAGATAAAGGGAGGCTCATCATGCAACGATATTTAATGTATTTTCTGAATTATTTAAGTCAATTTGAATATTTAAAAGACATCATGTTGCAAGAAATAAGGTTAACTTCAAGTAGCACTTATTTGCTTAGGTTATTTTATGATATATCCCTAGCTATTATTAGCTATGTTCTTCCTTGTCATATAATTGATTAATTAAGATAAGGCAGATTCCTGATCCAATTGAATACCTTATAATTTATCTGAATGAGTATCATAAAAGTTGTTAATCAGCAAGTAAAAATGGTTTTCATTTTGTTTTGAAACAGTCTTGCGTATTTGAGCAACAGAGTTTTCCTATTTTATGATGATATACTTATAACAACAATAGCACTTTCGATTTTTTTACTTTGAATAAAGATATTTATATGATCAATACATTTTTTCCTCTTGCACATATGTAATAATGTCAATCTTGAAGGGCAAAAGACTTGTGCCTTAGAGATATATCTACATATGTGGATCGCCATAGAACAATGACATCTGTTTTATTATTATTTATTTTTCAGATCAATAAATCAATAATCATGACTTATGTCAGACAATGAAATAAATTATTATTAATTTGAGTTTTTTTAAATTAACTTAAAAGTTATGAAAGTTTAATATGCATTTAATTTTTATATCATATTTTTTTCGTACTTGTTCTATTGTGAAAGACTTTTTTTACTTTACATTGACTTTTTTAATATTTAAACTATTAGATATAATGTTATTTATTAATAGTGCCATGTAATTTAACAACATTATAAAAAAATATCTACTTTTGATCGAAAATGGGTAGAATTAATGTTAATAAAACCTTTGTTAATGAGCTTTCTCTTCCAAGTGACAAGCATTTCTGATTCTAACATATATATTTATTGTGTGGCATACCGTAACACGTAATGTTTTGTATCCTCGGAGATGATGGAGGCTCCGTGTCCGTGTAAACAATGAGATCATCCGAGGCGGGACCCTCCCTCTTCTTAGTAAAGGCTCTTAGAGTAAACTTATATTGGTTGCAGGATCTGGTGAATAGAAAAATTAAATGGGTTAAAAAAGGAAACCAACACAATATACTATTTTTTTATAGAAAACTTTTCTTCTTCTTGAAAATTGAAGTCATAATAGAATGAAAAAAATTAGAGTAAGACGAAGGGTGAAATCGTTCTTTAATAAAAAGAAATTTAATTAAATAAACTTTCTGACCTACTTTAATTGGAGGGAGGCCATGTTTTTTTAATATAAAGATTATTCTATAATAGCTCCCTCTGCTTTCATAAACATGGAGAACTCTTACAAATGATTATGTATACTCCACGGAAGACAAATGTAGGGATTTTGTTTATAATTAACATATTGCCTTTATTTAAATTATATTATATATATAAATATATATATATATATATAAGATCCTACATGAATGTGGAAATATCTTGAAATGTATTTCTCTTTATTGAAAAGCAAAACGTATCAGTGATCATTTGGACTCATCAAACGAATTTATTTGCTCATCTCTTCATTTTATTGATCATATATAACTTGATAATCCAGAGAATATAAAAGTTTGAGTCTGACGCATTTTTTATATATAATAATTCATTTGACTATCCTATATAACTCACGGGTAAAAATATATATCTGATTTCTTTCATGATACAGTTTTTTAAAGTATATGTTATCATAAAATATTATTTAAAACCAATAAGTACTATTTGTTTATTCATTTGTAATATGTAATTAATGAGATAAAATGTAATGACAAAATTTGAAATAAATAAATAGTTTTTATTAAATAAAATTAATTTACCAAAGCAAACAATATTCAATATAAATATTATATGTACATTTTGAAACACGAAATCAATATGAAAAGGGTAACCTCACATTCCAAATCCTTAAAATTAGACTCAATATCCATCATATCCCTCACTTAAAGATGCGAAACAAGTGGGCTACCAGCGCATATGTTTTTGTTGGTGCCTATTGTTCAATATCCCACCTGGGATCAAGGTTCATACATCAACGTATGGCAAGCTATGAGCGTTAAATTGAACCTTGCTTCATTCTCTGAACATTAAAGCATCCAAAATATTCATCCGGTGCTTCTCATACTATCCATAGATACTAATTCATGAGACAAGTTCAATAAACTAATGCTTTAAAAACTAATTAACTAAGAAAACTTGGTTTTGACAATGAGCGATAGCTTCAGGTTTTTCCTCGAGTGTCATAAAATAGGGTCTACTTTCCCTAGCCTGTCTTTGCCATATCTGAATACCTGAAGCCATGACCAGTTATATGGAATTATATATTTTTATACCTAAAATCTTTTGTTGCACTTAAAATTGACTGATTAATATAAGTAGCATTTTTTCATATAGTCACTTATTTAGATTGACATTTTATATTTACATTCATCACTTCAAAATGGCTGTTCAGATGTAGGCCTCTTTTTTACTCTTATACAATTACATATTTAGTAACTGGATTCATTTATTTTATTTGGTCATTTTTATCCTTTATTGTTTATTTAGTTTTATTTTTTGTTAAAAATAATCAAAATTACTTCACAAAAGCCTTTGTTATAAAAACCTTCCTTCCAGTCGTTCCTAGAGGTATGGTAAGAGCCATGCAATTAGAGATACAATAAAGATTTATCCAAATACGTCCTTCATTCATTGTCAATTTCTTCTTTTTCATATGCAATTTATATAATTAAATATATATTTTTTCGTATAAAAGATTCAATTCTCCTTATCGTTAAAAAAACCCTTTAGAAAAGATTTTTAAGGAAATAATAATCCTCATCTCAATGATGGAGTGATTCTCTACCTTCACCATTTGATCGATGATTTTAAAAAGTAGAAACTAATATCTAAAAGAAGATGAGCTTATTCTTTCCCTGCTTTTCTTATTATTAATATGTTATCTGTATCTTGAAGCATTAGAAGGAAGGCTTCCCCCCCCCCCCTCCCTTTTTCCTTACAAATACATGCAAGCTACTTGGTTATGCCTTATAAAATATACATTTGGGTAAAGAGATAGAAGAGAATGCTTTTCTCAACACAAAAGGAGATAATAATTGAGTTTCCTTTTTTAAAAGGATTCATCATTTTTGGATAATCATATAAAACTTGAGAAAATGGGTATTGAAATATATATTTCTAACAACTACATGAAAGTAGTCATTTAGTGATATATTTGTATTGTGTTAGAATAATAATATTATTTTTCATAAATGAAATTATTTTTTTTGCTTTTGTTTTATTCAATTAAAATTTGTTTTCTTTTGATGCTTTTCAAATGTACAAAATTATAAATATCAAACTGTAATTAACAACAGTTTTATTTAACACTTTGTATCAATATCTAGGCAAAATTAGTGAAAAAAATATATTATAAGACTATAAAAAGATTTTAATCACTTTCTATCAATTTTATTCATATACTTTGTTATTATTATTTTCCCCCCAATCAAAAGCAAGGTTTCTATTTATTTCATAAATTATAAAAAATAATTGTATTTATAAACCAGAGGCATTTGTTTACACTCAGAGAGTGCAAACCTCCGCCGTCGGGGTCACTATGAGCCTTCCGAGGCGGTTTTTCACGACCGGGGTGCGTAGAGGGACGGGGGAGGGTTCCCTCTCGACGGAAATTCCGAGAGGAAGACGCTCCCGGCGCCCATTTTCACAGCACAGCGACATCTATTGGCAGAGTAGGATAACTTGAAATATTTATTAGTATTTAGCTCATTTTGCATCTTAATTCTGCACTCAGAGATCCAAATTAAATCACTTGTTACTTTTGGCTTGCTAACAACTCCACAAAATTTCATTCGAATCTGTTCCGCGATATTTTTGAGTTATTCTGCTGACAAACAAAACCAACCAACGCAGTGAAAACATACCTCCTTTCGGCGGAGGAACTCATGTATCAACATAAAAGGAAAATTAGCTTATTAAATTACTAAATTTAACTCGCAACCTCTCCTTTGTTTTGATGAGTCGTGTTATTTTTGCCTCTCATTAAAAAAAGGAATATTAGTGAATTAATGGACTTTCCGCCTGACCCGGACCCGAAACCTTCGAGGAAGAGGCTAGCATCGACGCTAGTGAACCCGGAGGCGAAGAGGGAACCCCTAAACAGGCTTCCCGGAGTCGGATCTCCTTCTCAGGAGGGCCTGATGCCGGAAGAGTCGCGCTCCGTGACGACCACGGTCAAGCAAAACTCCTTGGAGGATGCTAACCGAGTCATTGAGGATCCAATAGACAAACAGATGCCCCAGAACGAGTCTCCTTCGGAATCCGCCCGTCCAGCCATGGATGCAGCAGGGGACTGCAGGATCACTCCGCCCGGAGCAGCTGAGGATGAGGTTTTCACAACCGATATGGACGAGTCAGCCTTGGATGACCTTAACTCTCTAGCCAATGCCCTCGAAGAGGATCCAGCAGCTAAGAAAACAAAGGTCACGTATGCTGATAAGACCAAAAAGAATAAGCCACTGCCCTTTCTCCTTTATATCCATTTAGGTAGAGATGAGCGGAGGTATATTCCAAAAGAAACTTTTGTTTCTTTTGTCGTCGAGGCCCAAGGCCTTCTCTTCAATCCTAAACCAGGCTTGAGAGCCCCAAAGCTCCAATGCGCGTTCTGGACATGGAGGAACGGCCGCGGCCTGATCGGATGCCTTGATGAGCCTTCGTCAAAATGGGTCCGTGAGGCTGCTGATATGATCAAACCTAATGGCGAGTCTGTCCGAGCGTGGGGCAAGGGCGAGTTCGGGCCATTATCGAGGATGTCCTTTTTTGTCCCGGATAGCCTTCTTCTACCCGAGGACAAACTAGTCGAACGAATGATCGACCAAAACAATTTAACAGGGGAGTGTAAAGTTTTTTCTGTTAAAAATACCGTCAAGACCCGAGGGGATGCCTCCCAAGCCAATGGGAAGTATTTTCTTTTGGGTATTGATAAGGATTTTGCAAAGGCAATCAAAAAATTGCCGGAGCAAAAAGTTTCTATCGGTTTCTCTCAGATATCTATAAATCTCATAGGTAAAAGTGACGCCAAATTCACCTCCGAGGACAAAAAGAGGCCTGAGTCGAAGCAGACATGCAAGACTACAAAACTTTCTTCATCCAAACCTGTGCACATTCCAAGCCGTGAGGAGTACACTTTGATGACACCGAACCAAAGGAAGAGGGCCCGGAGAAGGATGAAGTCGCAGGGAGTATCTCTCTACGATATCCCCCGAATGAACTCTCATTCGAAACCACGCAAGACTGTTGCCCCAAACTCGGCAGCAAATTCGAGTCAACTCACTGAATTGACAAGAAAATCTGCAAAACCAGACGAAATTTTGTCTGGTGAGGAGTTCCGGGCCGCAGCCCTTGCTAAGAGAAAGTTAGCTAACTTGTCCAAGACTGTAGGGGAATCTTTTCATGGCGTGCAACAATGCTTGAGAATCGGAGTTTCTCCTGATTCTTCAACCAGAGGTGCCTCCGTGGGGATCGAACCTGCGGTCTGTGGGAACAGGGACAGCACTGGCTCTTCGATTAAGAAGTCTTCGACTTCTATTAAGTCTGTCTTTCAAAAGACAACTTAGGCTAGGGTTTTTAATGCTGAATATAACTATTCAAGCTTTTCCCTATTATATGAAATAAATTCAAATAATATTATTATCATTATGTCTACTCGATTTTTCCAATTGAATGCTCATAAATGTAAAGCGTCTATTGCAGCTATAAGCAAAGAGCTCAGTGGTTTGTCCAGTTTCTGTTTTCTTATGCAGGAACCTCATACTTATAGAGGCAAAGTTGTAGGCCTAGCAGGCCATCAGGTACTACACGGTGGTAGCTCACCCAGAGCTTCGATTGTGGCGTCCAAAAACTTAAACTTATGGTTTATGAATGACTTTAGCTGTCGTGATGTAGCTTCTGCTATCATGACAAATGGAGATTCTAAAACTATTATTTGTTCTGTTTACCTGGATATTAATAATGATTTACCAAGCTCATTGGTAAGACTTATGAAATTCAGCCAGGATAAAAACTACTCACTGATTATTGGCATGGACTCAAATGCTCACTCCTCTCTTTGGGGGTTGGATACCAATAGGAGGGGGGAAGTAATTGAAGAATTTATTTTAGGCAATGGCCTTGTTGTTGAAAACTGTGGACTGAAGCCAACCTTTATAGGGAGAGGCGCAGAAACACATATAGACATTACTCTTAGTTACCAAATCCGAGTTACTAACTGGAGGGTTAGTGATAAGGATCTATTATCGGATCATGCTCTCATTGAGTTTGAGGTTCCTATCCCAGCACCTAATAAACGTGTCAAGATAAGAAATCTCCGTAAAACAGATTGGAATCTTTTTAGGCATTCCATGAAAATAGACATGTCACTTCCGGGCACTATCACGCCCCGATGGTTGGACATGGCGTTTTGTAAATTTGTAGGGGGTGTCCAAAGGGCTGTGGACACAGCGTGCCCTTCCGCTTGGGTTAGGTCGGGAAGTGAAAAACCTGACTTTTGGTCGCGGGAGGTGGCGCTCTGCAGAAGTAACCTAAGGAGACTCTACAAAGTTTACAAATCAGATAAAAGTGAAGCTAACTGGAACAAATATCTGAGCTTACGACGTGAGTTCAGGGGGCTGGTAAGGTCAGCTAAGCGGGAGAGCTGGAAGAGGTTCACTGAGTCTGCAAAAGACGGGAGACAACTTTCTAGGCTCTTCAAAGTTATACAGGGCTCCAAAACATGCTCCGTTGGGCTACTGGGATCGGGGTCTCCGGAAGAAGCACTGGACCTTCTTTTGACTACTTCTTTTCCTGGTTGTTCTGAGGTTCCTGAAACGGAACACTCAAAGACCAAAATTAGTAAGTCATCTTTCGAGGCAAGTTTCTACGCCTCATGGATGAAGACTCTCAAAATCAAGTGGGCTGTGGAATCCTTCGGATCTCATAAAACACCGGGGATAGATGGAATTAAGCCCATCATCTTGCAGAACCTAGACACTAAGAGTATGGAATGGCTGGCCCGACTATTTTGGGCCTCAATTCGACTCTCATATGTTCCAAGACAACTAAGGAAGTCTAAGGTCATCTTTATTCCAAAGCCAGGTAAGGATGACTACTCCAAGGTAAAGTCTTTTCGTCCTATTACTCTCACTTCTTTTATTTTGAAAACGCTCGAAAGAGTTGTTTTAAATAAAATTGAAGAAGATTATCTAACTAGGATTCCTCTGAACCCTAATCAACATGCTTTCAGAAGAGGAAGGAGCTGCGACTCTGCTCTCTCCTCTATGGTTGACCTCATTGAACGATCTATCAACAGGGGTCAGTATAGTCTCGGGATTTTTCTGGACATCTCTGGTGCATTCGATAATATAGACATTACGTCTGTGGTCGAAGGCCTCAGGGCTAGGAAAGTCTCAGAAAGTATTATCAAGTGGTATGAATCCTACCTAAGAAGTCGCTCCATCACAGTCGAACTCAAGGGTATTAGAAAGAACCGAGTTCTCACCAGAGGGACACCTCAGGGTGGTGTACTCAGTCCGATTGCCTGGAATCTTGTATTTGACAAGCTTTTGGGGTTATTTGCTTCGGGCCCAGTGAAGGCCATTGGCTTTGCTGACGATGTTGCTCTTTTAATTTCAGGTCCGGATCCGAGCTCTATGGTCTGTATCCTTCAAGAAGCCATTAACAAGGCTCTTGAGTGGGGTAATGGCTGTGGCCTTGAGTTCGCTCCCCATAAAACAGTGGCTATTCTCTTCCACAGGAAGAAGAAAGCCCCTAAAATAAGGAACTTGAATATGAATGGTATTAACATATGCTTATCTAATTCTGTTAAATACTTAGGTGTGACTCTGGATTCGGGATTAAACTTCGGTCTCCACATCACATCCAAGCTCAACCAATCCAAAAAACTACTGATGGCTTGCAACAACGCCGTCGGGAAAACCTGGGGTCCGACTCCTAGGGCAATGAGATGGGTATATACCAGCATAATTCGTCCTAAGATCTCTTATGGATCGATTGTCTGGTCTCGGCGAACCCAAAATTACCTGAAGAAACTGGAACGTATCCAACGGCTTGGTATGATAAGAACAACCTTTATCTATCGTAGTACACCTACGAAAGGACTTGAGGTAATCTTCGATTTGCCTCCTCTAGATTTATATATCAAAATGAGGGCCAGAAAGGCACTTTTTAATTTGAAAATCACGCCACATGGATGGGAGAGCATTGGGTCTAAACCTGGTCATATTCTTGAAGAGTGGCGTGAAAATAAAAAGTTAGGAATTTCATCTTGTATTAACAGAGACTTTTCTACGAGTCTAAAAATGAGTTGGAAGAAAACATTTTCCATTAATTATGATAGCTTCTCTGTAGGTGAGGTATTGAACGCCAGTAATGGTATTCAATGCTACACCGATGGTAGCAAAATTGCTAACAAAATCGGATGGGGCTATCATTTGTACAATCCTTTATTTTTTATAATAAATTCAGCTGGGAAACTCAATGACGAATCCACTGTGTTTCAGGCTGAAGTTTGGGCTATCTTAAAGGCAGCCCTCTTATTATTAAAAAAGAAAATCTCAAACCAAAAAATTGATTTTTATGTCGACAACCAAGCAGCTCTTGTATCTTTGGGCTCGGTTGTTGTAAAGTCTCGTACAGTGAACAATTGCATCAATGTTTTGAATGCACTTGGACGTGTAAACCATGTCAACCTTCATTGGATTAAAGCCCACGTAGGTTGGCCAGGAAATGAGAAAGCTGACCGACTTGCAAAAGCTGGATCAAGATCAAATCTATTAAAGGACATTCCTATTCCAGATTCTTTTATGTCAGACCTGACAAGGAGGGGTCTCTATAGAGAATGGGCCTCCCGATGGACACAGGATAGCTCCTGTAGACAAAGTAAACTGTGGCTTCCGAAGCCGGACCCTAATGCATCGAGACGATTGATTAATCTTAGTCGTGAATCTCTATGTATTCAAATACAGATAATAACTGGTCATAACTTTCTTAGATATCACCAGTCATTGTCGAACAAATTTCTCACCCGAGAGTGTCGTTTTTGCCAGCAGAGTGATGAGACGTCTTATCACGTGTTGGCAGAGTGTGATTTCTTTTGTCTTAAGAGAATGATCGCTCAAAAATGCTTTAACCAACATCCTCCAGAGTTAAAGCAGATACCAGCAATTCTTAGGAATTGTAACATTGGTTACCTGTTTGGCTTCCCGAGGTAGAATGGGTAAACAACATGGTTAAAGTGGTTGTGTGTTCTAGGGAATGGGCTAAGATCGTAAATTCGATTCCGCCCTGGACTCAAGACTCGACTTCAATTCGTACTCTTGGATCCTACCCTCAAACAAACAAACAAAA